>JAGDQP010014672.1:0-28103 GCA_022664845.1 Lepisma saccharinum | reverse complement strand
TAAAAGGAAGAGTGACGCAAGAATTCTACTCACAAAAGAAGTGATACCTATTTTGCGAGTGACTTTCTTTGTGTCACTATGGCGGAAGGATACTGTCTCTTAATTTTATTACAAAGGCAATACTTTCGCCATAGTGGCACAAAGAAAGTCACTCGCAAAATAGATATCACTTCTTTTGTGAGTAGAATTCTTGCGTCACTCTTCCTTTTACCCCAAACGGGTTTTTGTACTGATATCACTTATTTTATAAGGCTGCCTATAAAAAAAACTGTAACACGAGCCATCTATGCCGATGCTCCTCTCTCCTGCACACGCGCTATAAGGTGTAGGAGACACGTGCACTGTAAATACAACGGAGAAACCACATGTGCTAGGTTGCTTCGGTGGCCTGGTGGTTAAGGCGTCGAGTTGGTAAACAAAAAAGCCCTGGTTCGAGTCCCGGCGAGGTTAACACTAGATTTTCCTTTCAGAATATATTTTCATGTGTTTATATATGTTTATATTCATTATTAATAATTGTTTTCCTGCATTTTACGTACATTATCTTAAGTTAGTGACCATGGTGAAGTGGAGGTTAGGTAAGGTTAGGTTCGGTCATGTAAATTTTCAAAATGTATTTTTATTGTTAATGTTTTTTTCTTGCATTATTCGTACATTTTCTTAAATTACTAACCATGGGAACGTGGAGGTTAGGTAAAGTTAGGTACGGTCATGTATCTTTACATTTTTTCTCCTTTACGTCATGCCCAGTTGAGTGGAGGAGCGGCGGAGAGTGTTCTCCGTACGGGCTCGTATTTAAAAAGTTTCACGTGTCACTATGGCGGAAGGATACAAGATCGATTTTGCTCCATATCTCGAAAACCGTAACTCCTATCAAAAATCTAACCTTGGATTTACCCCCCATGGAGACCCGCTCCTAAAAAAAACCGGTACCACCCATTTGGGGCTAAAACAAAAAGACATACAGAATGACGGACATACCTTTCTAGCATTTGTGAAAATTTTGTGATTCGGTTAAAAAAGTCGTAACTTTTGAACCGCTCCACCTATTTTAACGTATGATACACCGTTTGAAACGTATTAAAACGTAGAATAAGATCCAGTAAGCTTTTGCCGCCTATATGGTCTGGGGTCAGTGCTATCCTAAAAAATGTGAAAGTTTGATATTTTTTTCAAAGCGCCCTAGGGGGTCCCAAGGAGATCCTACCAACCCATTTTTTTCCTGTGTCTTAGTATTGGAAAGAGCTTTCAAATGTAAGTTCAAACATCAAAGTCGGACTTATACTTCGGTAGATCCTAAACTAACTGTATACTATCTGAGTGCCGCTAACAGTGTCCTTTGCCAGCGTCACTCGAAGAACTGCCGTTCTTCATGATTCTTCTATCAAATCTTCGATAAAGTTATAAACGATTTTGATCAAATCTACTCAAGTCTGCTGCAGCTTCATACGATCATCACATGTTTTTAAAAATATGTCAGAAATTAAATAAATGTTTTTACTGAAGAAAGTTTCGAATATATTTGTGAAAAATATAAAAGACAATAAATGACAGAAGACAAGAAAGTCAACGTATGAAGCGAACATTTCAGTTGTTAAAGCTTGAGCCTATATGATGTAATTCTTGTACGTCAGACAGATGAAGCATGTCGTGAATAAATCTAATTGCAGATTAGAAAAGCAGCTCAAATTTGGTTTTTATGCTACTTTTAAAACAAACTGCAAAATATGAAACTTAAGGTAAGTAATGGTGGTAATAAGGCTCAGTTAGAAAATAAGAGAATGTAGGATTATAATTATTTTAGATAAAGGATAATATTTCAAATAAAAATGTTGGTTGATTTATATCTTGTAAGAACATAAGAAGAAAATTACTGTCGTTTTAATTCTTGCTGGACCCTATTACCTTCTTTTACCTTACATTCAAACTAAGCAAGGGATTTACCTTTCTGAATTGGCACACGTGTTTTTTTGTGGGGAGGGGAGAAAACTATATTTTTAAATGTGTAAAATATGATGGTATTCTGTCGACGTACCCTGTAGCCTTCAACCACTCATTTCCCTTAACTCAGCTACTTTGAGTATGGCATTTCTGTAAGAGATAAAAATCAAAGGGAATTATGGAAGGATTTAGTCATATTATAAGCTTAGTCTTCTACATTTTTTTGTGAAGTAGAGAAAAAAAAAATAATCAGAAACCTTGAAATGTTGTGCGCTAATATTTATTTATTCTTTTAATATCATCTTACCAGACCAGGAGAACTCACCTAAAATTATTTGACATCATTATTTTTTTAAAAAAATAACATCATTCCTTTGGACAAAAATGCGATGTTGATGTCCTTGAAAAAAATATCAATTCTAGGAAGATTCATTTCTACAGTTTCGGTCAAAATTCTCAAGGTATAGATAATTACCTTGTGTTGTAAGAAAATATACGTCATTTATGGTGAATAAACATTCATGCAACTAAAGCAAGGGCACAGGTTTTTCAGAGCAAAGGCAAAGAGAGAGAGAGAGAGAAGAAATTCAGTGTTAGAGGTGCGGGATCGGTTTTGACTATAAAAGAAATAAAAATAAAGAGGTGTTACAATTGAAAAACGAAGAGGGTAGGTAAATTAGACAATACACCGATACCCCCGAGAAAATGGTGCTTTTTTTTTTCAATTGGTAAGTTTCTTCTTTCAATTTGGTATGTCACGTCCGACGAACTTCGAAGAGTCAAGATAGCAGGTTTTAAAACTGTGGCCATGATGATTATAGACTCCTAATAAGTAGTGAGTGATCTGTAAATAATACTACATGTAAGAAATTTGAGTTACATTCCAAATAAAAAGAAATGCCTTGAAACTTTTGCTTCATCCGGTATATTTACCAGTACAACCCAGTACCTAGTCATCCTCTTGGAAGATTGATGGTCAAGTTGAGGCACGAAATGTATGTGCATCTAAACTCATTCTAATTTCAGATTTAAATCAGTAATGGTGGAAAAGGAACAACGGATCGCATTTTAGTAATTGTAGTTTCCAATATGTGGGTTCTTGCCATTTTTATTAATATAGTCTGTCTACAGGCTTCTCGGAACAAATCCATGTCTGTGAACAGTTTGCATCGAATTTTCTTTGTTCTACGTTTCTCTTTTTCATCGTCATTTCATTTGTTTTCCTTTGCGATTTTCTCCGTCGTCAATTTTTTTTATCGTTACTAGTTTTAACTATAAAGTTTTTTTTTAACCAGTTTGACGATTGCCCAGGCTTCGATTATATTCCAGGTAATGATGAGTTAAAGGTTATTTCTATCATACCTTGGTGGTGATGACGATGAACCGTGTTGTATGTGGAAACAAGTTGATAACAAGAAAAATTCCTGGGAAAGGTGAACGGGTGGTGGTTTGCTGTTACCTTCCATCTGATGAAAACGACGTCCTAAGAACGGGATCAAGACTTTAAAGCGGGCTTCGAATAACTTTTGTCCCAACCCCACCTGGTATCTAGTGACGTAAAAACCGGCGGTACAAGTGGTACCGCCCCCTCCCTCCCCCCCCCCAAGCATCTTTTTAATCAGTAAGAACATTCGTTACTATTTTCGTACTGTAGTTAAACGAAGACGAAATTGGAGAAAACTATAATATAACACTTCGAGAAATCCTATCGTTCAACGATCTAAGGAGTCAATTTTTAGGCTTTAGCAGCAATACTGTAAAGCCTTATACACCCGCTTCGTCCATCTGTATGTCGGCTGTTCGTTCGTCCGTCCGTCTGTCGACAACTTTCAACTCAGGAATTACTAGGGTTAAAAAGGTTAATGATGCCGTTGGAAAGTTTTTTCCACGACGAGTTCAAATCTGTATCATTCATCCGGACCACAGAAGTGGATCCTGAGTTTCGGGGGCCGATTTTCAATTTTGTAACTACCAGGGATAGGAAAGTGGTTGAGGTGTCGTTGGAAATGTCTCGCAACATTCTTTTTCAATGGAATGTTGATCATCTAAATAGGATGCTCGCTGCTGAAGCCTGGCGGTAGCTTATATGCACAGTCCTCCGACTAAGCTCCGCCTCACGTGTTACTATTATTAACGTCTTAATCGAACCCTTAGGCTTATAAAGACGGGACTCACTAATTAAACTAGGATCCGAATCATCATGTTCAACGGAGCACCTACCGAATATTTCTTGGAAATATTTCTTTATAGTCAATCAGTGTGACATCATAGAACTGTGCTTTCTAGCTTTTAGATTTTTTATAACATTTTTGGACATTTTGGGCCCCAATGTTTGTTATGACAATGATAGTCAGACAGTATCGAACACGTGAGTTTCCTTAATTATGTTGTAGTTAAGGAAAGGAATGGAAAAATCTCAGCTAGAGTAGTCGGCGGCTGGTATCGCATCCAGGACCTTCCGAAAGCGAAGTCAACGCTCTACCAACAAGGTTGCGGCCACTCTGTACATTTTTTACGTTTTTTTAAAAATTATTTATTTTTAAAGACAAATTGGGGCAAATCTTGTCATGTATTGTTAATAACACATACTTGAAATTCTCCTCCTGTTACAGTATTCAAGAATGTGAAACAGAAGTCAAAATCCTAGAAGTCGGTGCACAAAATCGGTCACCAGACTGCTCTGCATATCCCTACTAAAGCCTCTGCAGACTGAAAAGATGTTCCAGAAACTTTCCATTGAGCAGAGAGAAATTTAACAGTTATATTCTAATATAGCTGTCATGTAGGTGGAAAACAAGAAAAATAAAAATTTTCCATTCGTAAAAAATTGTAGGGAGGAGACTGAAGATATTTATTTTCGTAACTAACAAGTTTTTGTTGATTGTGTATAAATATGGTGAACGACCGAATTGTAGTGAGCTAAAGTAAAACCCAAGTGTCTGCAGTACAACTGGATAAGTATAGACGGTCTTGCCTTGAAGCATTTATGTTATAATGAGCGAACCAGGAAATTCCCAACAGTATATAAAGCTATTTGAAGATGCTGAAAGTGTTTTCGAGGTCACTGACTGGTCATACTTTTTTTTTTCGTGTTTGTATTCTTTTTATTTTAGTGTTATTTTCCCCCTCCCCCTTTCAATTAATATATTTTTGTTCAGCACTGGGCGTGATAGGGCCTAGAGCTGTCATCAACAGTTGTAAGATGAATGATTGTGCAATGTTCTTTTATAAACCAGGTTTAAATGCTAATGTCTAGAGTACTTTTTAGACCAACTATTATACGGAGTTGTGTGTTTTGCAATATGTAGGATGACTGGAAAACTCTTCATCTGCCAAATTTAAAAGCCAGAGACAAAAAGTCTCGCCTTACAAATGTGCTTCTACAGAAAAGACGAGGAGAAATAATGAATGCGAAGAAAATAACGAAGGACATGCAATGAAGTGACATGGCAGTTCTTTTGTGATGGTTTTCAAATCGGAAGAGTATACCTCCACAACAAAATTAGCTGCAAGCAAGGCTCGAAATGGAAGTTTTTACGATACGGAACGCTTTGGCTTCGTTAACATGCTGTTGTCCATTTTTTCCTATGATTACCATATTGACGAGACGGAACAGGAACCTTCCAGATATCCACGAACCGGAACAGCACTCCAGTCTGCTCCAATCCATTTCGAGCCCTGGCTGCAAGCAATCGCGTAACTTTGTCAGTTTTCTTCTTTTTGTTCCTCATTATCTCGCTTCGTTTCTTCTCCCGTTTCGCGAATACGAATTGGGCCAAGTTAAAGAGATCCTCAAGATCAATCAATCAATCAATCAATCACAATTGATTACAATGCCATTTACCAATCAATCACAATGTCATTTACAAACTAGTTTTGAAATCTAATAGCATAGTTCTCTGAGGATAGTTGTCCGTATTGTGTAGTATATTCTAATCGGAGTTTCCGCTAGGATTTTCAGTTTGAGGAGGTATAAAATAAAAACATGGGAAAGCGTAAATGGAGTTTTGCACGGTTTCTATCGATTTTTGATCGTAAAAAAAAAAAAGTTAAGTTGGTGGTGCTCTCGAAGATTTGGGAGGGTGACACCCCAGAGGGGAGATCTGGAGGAATTACTGATACTAATCCAAACAATCTAATGGATCATTACAGTGAAAAGTTTATATCTAATCAGGTATCCCTTTAGAGTTAGAAGATACAAAAAAAAGTTCATTTGTCCAGTGGTGAAGATCACTGACTTAGGATAGTAACGACACAGTACGTCATATCTTAATTAGATCATCAATATGAAGGGTGACAAAATAAAAATATGGTAGACTTCGTAATATAAGGGACAATGCCGCCAGTGGTTTATTACTGTATATTAACATGTGCTTTAATATAAACGCTAATACGCTAATGTTAACGTTATATCGATTACATAAATAACACGATCTTGCGCGTAAACTGGCAAATTATGTACTGGATACAGTTCTCCAATTCTGTTTCGCGGAAGAAAATGAACTGTCTGTATTGTGGAATCCGCCATTAAAAACGATTGAAAGGAGAATGCATTTTCTTGTCGAGCCTCCTGCATTGGCGCGCTTGACTTCAGTGTGAGCGGTCCCGGGTTCGATTCCCGGTGGAGGCTCAAAATTTCGGTGTTGACCCAGCATTGTTAGGGCAATTGGGGAGCTGCTGTGAATAAGAAACAGTGGCGATCACAGTGAGAGCTTCGGCTTTCCTCTCATAATACGTCTGGTCAGCATGGGAGAACTAGAACAACTCCTCCCTCCGGGAGAGGCCTCATCCAGTAGTGGATTTGAATATGGCTGTGAATTATTATATTTTTTGTCATTGTTTTCATGATCTCAACGACTCAAGATAAATAAAGTAATTATTTTAAATTTCGTTAAACACGGAATAATCATACGTTTCATAATACAGTTTTCGGAACGGACATATAGATCAGGATAACGAACATAGAACGGATAATCCGTTGGACATATATTAGGATAATATGGATGATAAGAAGGGAGTGTGACAATCAGGACAGGATTTGTCATCCAAGAGAAAGAAATTATGAATATTCACGAATACCGATGAGTGTCACTTGTAGCAAAGTTGTTCGTGTATTCCACCCAGTATGGCAGTCTGCATTTGAATACGAATGACTCTCTATTGCCACTTTAGTTAACTATTTCTGTAGAGTTCGATAATTTTCCATGAGTAAGAGTTTACGGAGGTTAGAAAAGTTCAGGAAATTTCAACCATGAACATTTGAATTGCATTGGTGAGACAAAAAGGATAATAATTTCGTATTCTATGTAAAACAATCCACAATTTTTATATGTTTATCATCTAAATAGGAAGGATTAAGTGGGACTAAAGTATCTTATCAAAGTGCCATTTTGAGATATTTGAATTTGGCGTAAAACAGCAGAGATGATCCACTACTGGTGTGCTGACAGTCACATGTTTTTTTTCTTCTTCTTAATAAATGTATTTTTAACACCTTATGTAGTTATACAGTCACTGTTGAACCATATAAGGCTCCAGGCATTTTGCAATGCTACCAATGTCAACGCCTTGGTCATTCTCAAAAAACCTGCCATAATCTACCCCGCTGCGTGAAATGCACGGGTCCTCATCTAGCGCACTTATGTCCCAAGAAAACCAGGGACACGCCTGCCAAATGTGCAAACTGTGGGGGCGATCATCCTGCTAACTTTCGTGGGTGCAAGACTCTACAGACAGCTCTCAAACGCAAACAAGACTCAACTACTCAGAAAACCACCTCCACAAATACTGTGCAAAATACTACTGCAGCTACTACGTCAAATTCAGCAGCTAACAAAACATATGCCTCTAATACTAAAACAACTGCAACTGGAAACTCTGTCAAACAAACAACTACTGATACTACAGATCCAGGCACCACCACCACAAGTGTTACCAGTACTATTAAAGATATTTTTGACCTATTCAAAGGACCTCACTTACTGAATACACTGACACGTATCAAAGATGGACTTCAACGAATCTTCTCAGCTAGTAGCTTAAATCAGCAAATACAAATAGTTATTGAAATGGTATGCGGCTTCTTGGACAATGGCACACAATAAATCACTACCTTCACGTCATATACGATTAGCCTTCTGGAATGCTGATGGTATTGCCACACAAAAACATGTTTTTCAACATTTCATTACTGAAACTACTCTTGACATCATTTTAGTTAACGAAACAAATCTACACCCGCCAGAAACATTTAAAATTAGAAATTATATTCTTCGAACTGACCGTAATGGACCTAAAGGTGGCACAGCCATACTCTTTAAAAGGCATTTACCGCTACAACCGCTACAACTACCACCATTACAGTCTCTGGAAGCTACTGGCGCTACCTTACTCACCACTGATGTTCCTATAGTCTTCATTGCAGCATATAAACAACCCAAAAATCCACTGATAGTTGATGACTTACGTAAACTCAGTCGACTTGGTCCTAGAGTTCTCATTGCTGGTGACTTAAATTGCAAACATCATTACTGGAACTCGCAACATCCAAATCAGGCTGGAGGTGTTCTTTACCAAGCTTTACCTACCTTAGATCTCACTCCTACTGCTCCACCAGATCCTACCTGCTTTCCCAAGCATGGTGGTAGGCCAGATGTCCTGGATATGGCTCTTCATAAAGGGATTCATATAATTGATGGACCCTACACCATTCATGCTCTTGACTCGGATCATATCCCTGTCCGATTGGATATTCAACATCAACATACACCGCAGTCTACTAATTCACCTATCATCAAGCAAACTGACTGGAATGCTTACAAACAATTACTTGCAGCTACTACGGATACTAGGATTACTCTTAATACTCCGCAGGATATAGAACAGGCAGTTGAACATCTCACAGCAAACTTGCAAACAGCTTTAAAAATCACAACTACTTCTGTTACATTGCAGCAGGACTCCAGATCACATACTACTGTTCAACTTCGTACTCAAATACTAATATCCATAAAAAGGTGGACACGCAAACGATGGCAGCTTACACGTGATCCACAATGGAAGAAACTATACAACTCCATAAGCAAACGAGTACGGAACAGGCTACATAGAATTACAATTCAACATTGGGACCTCAAACTTCAAGAAATGGACAAACCGGACTTTGAATTTTGGAAATTAGCTAAAAGATTCACTAATCCACGCACTGTTACAGTTTCTCGCCCACTCCATGGACCACATGGGCTGGTATTTACGCAGGATGATAAAGCACAGGTCTTCTCTGAAATGTTAGAGCAACAGTTTATGCTCAATCCAGAACCCTATGATGAACCTACCATCCAATTGGTAAACCACACAGTACGCACTACTAGGCTTAATGCACCTTTTCCACCAACTGATCTTACAACACCACGTGAAGTTCAGCAGGTCATACGTAGACTTCGTGGTCGTAGTGCTCCTGGATCTGATCATATTTCTGCACAAGCTCTCAAAAATGCACCCAGAAAACTCCTTGTACTGCTCACACGTCTTTTCAACTCCATGTTACTTCACAGTTACTTTCCGCAGCATTGGAAAACTGCCAAAGTTATTATGATACCTAAAACCGGTAAAGATCATCTTTTTCCAACCAACCATAGACCAATCAGTTTGCTATCTGTACTTGCCAAAATCTTTGAACGGCTAATTCACCGTCGATTATCTCAACATGTAGTAGCACGCAATCTTCTACCTTTTCATCAATATGGATTTCGACCTGGATTTGACACAGTCTCACAGCTCGTACGAGTTATTGAAAATATCACGTATCAGTACAACTCATTTGGCCATACCATAGGTGTCTTCCTTGACTCATCCAAGGCATTTGATCGTGTTTGGCATTCTGGACTAGTGTATAAACTAATCAAAGCTGCGTTTCCAGATTACCTTATTAGGCTTATTAAATCATATCTTACTGAGCGCACATTCTTTGTATCCTGTAATGGCACTACATCTGCAACCTTACCCATCACTGCTGGGGTTCCTCAAGGCTCAGTACTGGGACCACTACTCTTCAATCTTTATTCTGCTGATCTTCCTACCTCACCGTCTACCAATCTTGCTACATTTGCTGATGATATAGCACTATTCTCTTCTCACCGCAACCATAGATATGCTCATCTACAAGCTCAGAGACATCTTGATCTCCTTCAACAGTGGCTTACCAAATGGCGTATAAAAATTAATCCGGACAAAACTGCAGTGGTTTATTTCACTCGACGAAGACCTCGTGATCTAAGACAGCTCAGCTTCTTCAATGAACCATTAACTATACAGACTACTGCAAGATATTTGGGAATTGACCTTGATCGTCGATTAACATTTGCTTCTCATTTACAGACTGCTGCCAAACGAGCAACACAAAGAACCATGGCACTTTATCCCATGCTCAAAAGTCCGGCGCTTTCAATTGAACTAAAGCTACGTATTTATGCAATGATGATCCGACCTATACTTACTTATGCTGCTCCTGCTTGGCAACATGCAGCTCCTACTAACCTCAAGAAACTTCAAATAGTTCAAAATTTAGCTGCTCGCATCATCTCCGGTCACTCGAAGGATACTCGAATTATTCAAATTCATGAAGACCTTAATCTTGAACTCCTCTCTGAATTCATTGCTCGCACAACAAGATCATTCTGGCACCGCATCAGCATTACTCAACATGCCCCTCTACAAGTTATTGGCACACTATTACCATACAGATACACATACCGTATGCCTCGTCCGCTATGATCACTCATTTTTCAACTAATGACAATCATTCTGAACTTTAGTATAACATGAAATCAACTCACGATATTTCTTGAAGAATATAACACGCTCCAGAGCATTGCATAACAACTGCAATTGTGTAATATTGTGGCTTAACATCTACGCCATCCCTCCTTCTCTTTCTATTTAGCATCATGACTCACCAGGGAAGCGACAGTTGCACCCTGACTAACCACATACGTCCATCATCAAGCCAACGAGTCACTACAGATGGAAGGCATGGCCTCACGGCCGAAACTTCGAAAAGCATTGTCACGAAACTGGTAATGGTAATGGTATGTAGTCAGTACGACTCAAGCATTTCATAAGACTTGTTATAAATGGTTCCCGTTCGCATTGTCCAGAAAGGTTTCTTTGCTCTTATTCGAACGACACTCTTCAAATAAGTTAGCATGTTTCCCCCCTCTTTTGTTCAATATCACGCACAGCTTAAGCAAAATAAAGAAAAAAGTAGTTACTTTCACTTTCGCTTTTATGAACTGTTTTGCTTCTTCCTCTCGTCCACACACAATTATTCTTGAGGAAAATTAAACACTCTTGTTTTTTTAGTTTAATCAATGCCTACTCCGTTGCTTGTCGTTTGTCCGGTATCTTTCAATATATATATATATATATATAAACGGAAATAGTAAGTACTGAAGCCTCTTAACACGACAGTATAGGTTCTAGTCGCCGATGCTTGCGAGAGAAGCATCAACACATTCATCATTTACTCAGTTGAGGTGACAATAACTTCAATAAATTTCTACCAAAGAAATTAATAATGCAATAACTGTTTTCTTTTTCAATAACCTTTGTTATGTAACAATGAAACAAATTGTTCAAAAGCCCTCTACAGTTCAAATACAAATTATAAAAAGAAACCACTGTTCAAATGCGTCATTTGAAAACCCATACTTTGACGTCATATTTTTCCATCTTTTTATTATACGTAGTTTATAAGACACCTGCTGATCCTTTCATTAGATGAAGTAATGAAAATATTGAAAGAAGAACTCCTTTTCTTTTTCCATATCTAAAAAATAATAATTTGTTTCTAATGACGATGCTCTTTTCTTACCGAGAACTTTCAAGAGCAAAGTGATGGTCTTCTCTTTTCAAGGTTAAGTAAAAAAAAAGTGAGTAAAAATGAACCGTAACTACCTGGCCGTTTTTAATATCTCTTTCTTTTTGAACGGTTTTTGAATAGAATGATCCTTCCACATAATCAAACTGCCAACGGGAAAATTCTTTGCGCCAAGGCCAAGCATTGTGTTATTGCAAGTTGCATGACAGTGCTTCATGAAACTTCGATTGTCTTAACAAACTGCAGAAAGATCTCAACGCTCGCTTTCTTTTCAAGCTATTGTTTGCTTACTTTGCTACACGTAATGAGTGTTATTTCAGTGGCGGTTCTAAACATCTGTGCTCGCTGAAACTCACAATATTGCGTTCCCAGGTTTAGCTTCCCTAATCCTCTTATCGGCCTCAAACTCTACTCCAACTCCACCGCAGTTGCGAGGTCTGCGTTGCTACGGGTTTATTTCCTCGCCACTGTAGTATATTATCTTGAATCAGTTTAAAGCTGTGAGCATACACAGTAATTGAACTCGATATCTTCGATTTCTTTTATAATTTCGAACTCATATTAACTTCTGATGGAAGTATTTACGGGGTACTTCAGCAGTACCATCCTTGCCTGCTAATCGGCATGTTTTCGGTTGAAACTCTCCAGCAGAGGACGTTCTTAATTGAATTTTAGTATCGACTTAGCCTACGTCTCAATGAAACGTATTACTTGCAAGGACGACAACTAATATTAACGTAGGATTTGAATCACTCTTGGCTTTGAATCTAACTGAGGGTGCATAGGTATTAAACCTCACGAGAGCTGGATGGCCCTCATGAGGGGAAACCTAATACTCACATGCCCTCACATCGTTTGGGGGTGAGAGAGGGGAGAAACTCTATCATGGTCAGAACATGTGAAACTAATATCCAAAAGAGTGCATATGAAAATGCATCCACTCAATCTTTTGAAAAACTTTCTTCCTCTACAAGTTAAAATCACCTTGATACAATCTCTCATATTTCCGATCTTTGATTATTGTGACGTAGTCTATAATGATCTGTCTGTTACTCTAGCAAACAGATTGTAAATAATGCAAAATAGATGTGTTCGGTTCACCTTCAATGATAAAAAATATGACCATGTATCAAGCAGATACTCTGCACTGGCAAGGCTGAAACTGAAAGAGAGAAGAACGTTCTATCTTCTACTGCAGTTCTACAAGGTTGTAGCTCTAGGATCTCCCACATACCTGGCTTCTATGCTGTAATCGGTGCACCTCACTCACAATATGAACACCCGCTCTAAAATCATGCGAATACCAAAGCACAGATCTCAGACCTATTTTAAATCTTTTGTGGTGTTCGGAATCAAGCAGTGGAATAATCTTCCTTCGGTAGTTCGCCCAGCTCCCTAAGCAGCTTTCGAAATAAGCTTCATAGTCACTTTCTGCCACTTACTCATAGCAGTGTAAAATAATGATTTATTGATGATTTTAATGATTTATTATTATTATTTTCTCCATACTCGTGCTTCAGTTTGTATCTTCGTTTCAAATGCGGCACATTTAATAATTTTTGTCTTTATCCTTGTATTAACTCTTTTTTTTTAACTTGTCATTGTGTGTATGTGTTTATGGGTGTGGGTATATTTGGGGGTTGGGGTGGAGAGAGTTCTAAATTGGGTCTATATCGATAAAGTGGGAAGGGAGGGAAATTAGAAGAGAGATAGATTCATTATAATATGAAAGGGTTCATGTATTACTAATATTATCGTATTATTGTCGTAGTTGTAGGTTGTGTGTGTATTGTGCCTGTATATATGTTTTATCAACTTAGGATTTTGTATTTATGTGTATTTTTCTTCTGATATGTAAATTATGTACCATGGTTAAGTGGAAGACAAGGCTATCAGCCTTAACTTTCGCCATGTAAAATTAAAGTCTAAAGTCTACCGGTAAAGTCTAAAGAGTGAGTGAGGGTGGGGGCGATTGAGGTTTCACGAAAATGAACACCTTTGGTACAGATTATCATTGTCGTCACTCGGCATTAAAGATAATTTTTGTCATCAGTGCTCATAATAGCTTCAGAGGAGGTAACGGTAGGTCATAATGTGGACTAACTAGAGGAAGAATAATACGCCGTTAAAGTCATCTGCTAGTGAGAATTGTGGGGGTCGCCATGTTGGTTTTAAAAAAGCGGTTGCCTAGGAAACCTGCCATTTGATTTCTATAGGATTTTGAGAGAGATTTCAAAAGTAGGCTTGTATTCTGTAATTAGAAACATTTTAACTGATATGTGTTATTATTTAGTTACTTCAAAGTTCAGTTGATAATAAAATTATAAAATATTTACAGATCTAATGAAATATTAGAAGAAATATCGTATTTAATCTGACAACCCACCTGTTGCATGAAGCGTTATTAAATGTTTTGCAGAGATGAAAGTACTATTGTCAAAGTCACTGTGTAGTGAAGCATTATCTTCACTAAATGGAGTAAAAGATAAATTACCATGTCCGAATTTGCGATGAAATAACTGAAGGAAACGTACAAAGACGTATTTAGGAGTGAGTCCGAGGGGGTCCGACCCCCTCCAAATTCAGAGTTTTAGGCAAAATTAATATAATTTTAGGCATAATTATATACATTTAAATATTTCATGCCCAGACACACCTCTAACACTCCCCCACCCCTACCCGAAAACCCGCGGAACCTCCTAAAACAATCTTCTGGATAACTGTCTGTCCAAACACATATATTACCTTGGTACACGCGAACATTTACAGGTAAGGTCCACTTTCATGAAGTTACCAGCAGATGAATCGCCTACATTATAATCACTGACTACAAGGACTAAGCATTTTTTTTTCATTTTTTCACGTATAGACGACATGCTCTTTTTTATTTTAGTTTGAAACTCAGTAAATTAGCCGATCACTTTTGTTACGCCCATGCAATGTTCTAGAAATAAACCATAAGATAGATCAAGCATGGCCAACAGAAAGACCGTGGGCGGCACGCGGCCCGTCATGAAACTTGTGAGACCCGCGATAAGATAAAAACTAGAGCAAAATATAATATATGTAATCAAATGTGCTTTAAAGGCTTATAATTGCAATCAAGTATTTGAATTTAAATATATTTATGGCTTTCAAGCATTTAAGACTCAGGGTAAAGGATACCAGAATGAGTTAGCCAGGGCCTAAGTTGAAGGTACCCACCGGGCAATTGTCTGGTGTAGCTGAGTACAAACCATGGGAAAAAACCTCAGTCAGGATAGTTGGTCGCTGGGATCACAATCAAGTATTCTACGAATATATTGTTATTTCAATAGTAAAATGATTTTACAAAGATAGCAATTACATACATCTATTGCCTTGAAAAACTGCAGAGTTTATTTTTATTCAAGTTCTGTCTAAGATTGTGCGGCCCGTAATCATCATATAATGGTCCTCGTAAAGAAAGAAGTTGGCCACGCCTGATACAGGTCTTCCTAACTTAAAATAGAAAAGTAATTTCAAATCAAACATAATTTCCTTTCGGTAACATAATTATCGGCATCGAGTTCAGAGAAGTTTGAAGTATTATTAGCCATTGCCAATGCTAATATTGTGCCATGTGAATTCAAATGTACAGCTTTATCGGAATAATAAGTCTCAGAATTCAGTATAGTTTATTTCAATACAAGGAATCTGCCCTTGTAATTATTTTCTAGATTTCATACAAAGTAGTTATGCATCAATTGTTGATAAATATATGATAAATCTATTTAAACACAATGGCTTTTGCCTGATATTTGTAGTTCCATTAGAATATTGAGGATTATCCATTGCAGTCTTTATCTCAGTTATTTAATCCGAGAGATGATAGATAATTCATGTTCTAAATGAGTATCTACCACTAGCGTGAATATTAATTGAGAATCAGTTGTAAAAAATATAAAACTATTACTGAAAATGCCTTAGAAACATTAACTAGACATACAGTACCTCTAGAATTTATATGAACTGTAAATACTACTATGTCATTTGATCCTAAAGAGGCTGAAAACAAACAATTGTTTCATGCCCTCTTGAATGCAATTAACATATTAAAATATAAATATACACAAATTCATTTAATGCAGTTACTAGAAACTTTAAATATTAACAAGAGAGAGTTTCTGAAACAAAATGGAATTGCCAAATCTAGAACTAAATGGATTGTAAATAGAATACACATCTTCGTCCATAACAGTAACGTCTTCTTTTCTTTGGAAATCTGAAGAATTTAAAAGTTTGACATAACGCATAATATCTGCAGTCAAACGCAAAGCATGTAGTCATACTGTAAGATATAATATTACTATTAAATGTTATAAATATGATAAGAAAACGTGTTGTCTTTTTCGTCCATACTAAACGCGTATGCTACTCCGTGTGTATAAAGCCAGTAGTTCTGGTTGCTAGGATACCGCGCGACAATGATGTCAACTTTAACAGCGCATAAGGACGATAATCAGGGTGCGAAATCGTAGGGGACAGGGTCGGCTGGGGATCAAGAGAATACGTCATAAAGTTCTCTGGTAACCAGTGACATCTTCGGTAAACAGATCGGTAACCAATGACAAACATTTGGAAGATGTGTAATTCCTTACAGAAAAAAAAGCTGTTTCCAGACATTTAAAAGCTTGTAGAACACTACCAATAGTGGAGAAATTAGTGTCCGAGGAAAAGCGTATTTTTCAACCTCACAAAAAATTACACACTAATTTAAAGAGATTTGTTGTAAGATGTTCATGTAAAAGAATTTCTTTAGAGCAAACTGAGATATGAAGAAAGAAAAATAATTAAAATTTGATTTTTTTAAAAATAATCTTTGTTTATTTAAATCTTGACAAATCATAGAAGACGAATATTGTAACTTTGAGAGGCTAATAATAAATCTTATTTGTTAGTACAAAGCAACAACCACAGAACTTGCTTTCACTATGAGCTTGACCAACGTTCCGCAAACTATTTTCAAATGCGGACCAGTTTTATTAGTTTGTAGGTTCAACGAGCCACCCTGTGCCAGCCCAAGACCAGACCTCGAGGACCACCTGCGGTCCGAGGACCACAGATTGCGAAACGCTGAGTTAGACAATGTTAACTTCGATTTGAAATTTTTTAATTGATTTTTTTGTTGTCAATTTTGAATTTAAATATAACATCAAGAATTTTTAGCATAAAATTGGTTTTAAAAGAATAGAATTGAACTAAGAAAGGAAAGTTACTGAAGCGCGGGAAATTTCCTCATGATATTTATATTTTGTTAGGAACAGGCTGAAAATTTTACCTATTTGCTGTGTATTTATACATCAAAAGTGCCATTCTGTGGACTTCCACTTAGGCAACATTTACCCCTCAAGTTTTAGTTCTTGGTGTCTGAAACTTTTGTATAACTAATTTCTACAAGTTTGGGTAAATGCATGTAAAATTTCATGACGATTGAAAGTAGCTGATTCGGGATGCATTCTCAAAATTTGTTCCTTTTTGATTTGGAATTTGCTTATATTTACTGGATGTAAATGCAATCACTAGATGTAAACTCAGGGAGTGTTTAGAGAATCGAGAGAGTAAATTTGAACACCATCTGTAAATCAGAGGAACTTCTATGTTCTGTCAATGTACTGACTTCAAAGATGGTATACTTTTCAATCAATAAATCAACAGAATATTACATGGAAACCGTATTGCTTTCTTTTTGGAATTCCTTACAACAAAGTGTCCTGAAGTCGTCAATGAAGCCAAAGACTTGGTTTATGTAAAGATTTCTGGTTAACTTAACCACTGGAATACCCTGGTGAATTTGGTCATTCATTTCATGACGGGTGTACAGTGTTCGATTTATGCAATTTCAATTTGCAGAGGGAGAGGAATACTGGTGCACGTAGAATACCATATTTTATACCTATTCATTTGGCAGGGTAAACGAAGTCAACGAAGGTGTCTGCATAGAGAGGAAATACTCATATAAATCGAACACTATTGTATAAACATGGTAGATATACGATGACGTTATTTAAAAATACGGATAAAAGCACTCGGCCTGAGGCAAAGGCCTTAAAAGTTCAATTCAACGGATAAAAGCAGGTATCCCCGTCTTTTGGAAAGTTCATTTTCCTCCACTTTGCCCTTATAAAAGATCTGCATTAATACCTGTTTTCGATAAGATAAAGATATTTACGTAGGGGAACGGGATAACCAAAATAGCTTCTTAACTGTTGCTTAACAGCGCCCCGTTAAAGAAGCGTGCACTCTCCGAGTAGCGAGAGTGGCCCCGTCAAACGTTCTACCGTGCATTGTTCTATATAGGCTAAGTATTTCTCCTATTTAATATATTGCACTGTACATGTAAATTATTAATAAACGTATGTATTTAGCATATTTTAGTATTATTTTATGTGTTTTCGAAATAATTTGTTAGGTTATCTTTGAGAATCTACGAACGCTTAAACTTTGTCCCATGCAAGTTAATGGTACATATTCCCTCGCTTTATGCCATTTTAGCTTACGAAATGTTTATACAGACGCTTATAGTTTGCTTTCGAATAATCTGGGAAAACCCGTACATGTGAAATAAACATATATGACTAATAAAACTAGTACAGAAGTCATTGGTAAACATTGCAAAACAAGCTACCACCAGATTTATACTTTTCAATCACGTTATATTTACAACCACATGTGCTATACAAAAATTACGTACAACGAAAAATATAGCACTTTGTTCGTTGGTTATTCTCTGATCGCTGCTATGCAAATAGTGAATATGAGGAGGTTTCTGAAAGCAGAGCACATATGCCTATTTAATGCACTTTCGTAAAAAAAAAAACAACATAATAATAACAATTTATCTCCGTGGTCAAAGAATGTTCCCATAAAACATCAATTCAATATTCCAACACCAGAAGTAAGGAAAAAGAACCTCTTTGTTACTCAGTGTTCAGGCGAGCGTGTCATTTGTGGACTTTTGTGGAGTGATTACAATCTTTTAGTTTTGTTTACTGTATTAATAGGAGGTTGTAAATGGGACAACATTTATGTTTTCTTCTAATCACAGATGTTCAACACAAGAATGCTTCTAACTGGGAGAACTCTTTTGTTTTTCCATGAATATAAATAACAAGATTGTATAATATATGATAATGAAGTTTTGTTTTCTCATCATTTTTTAGAAAATAAAACCCCAGAAACCAAAAAACAATACTGTATAACTTTTACTTAATGCCTGCTGCAAGCAAGTAGAGCACATATGCAATATTAAATAATATATAAGTAGCTTGTTGAAAAACAAAATAAAAATATGTTTATGGAAACTAAAACGTGAAATATTCATTATTTGAGTAAAGTATTTATTATTAAGGAATACATGAAACTATGCGGACATTTTGAAAATTTGCTTTCTCCTTTCAATTGTAGTTGCCCTGCAAACACCCAGAATATTATTCCACTAAAAATTCTCCAAATTTTTGCTGAATCTAAAAGTATGCTTAACGATATTAATAATCCTATTCATCTAACGCGTACACAAAATAGGTACCACTGCGTTCTTGTAATGTTGCGAATGACGCTTTTAGCCATTTTCATCTCAGATTCTCAAAGAAACGTATAGCGTTAGAGTAGGTGCAAGGAAACAACTATTTTGTTAGAATAGATTTGAATTTTAATGAATTTATGGCCTCTAAAGCATCTTTTATTCAGATAGAGATAAGGTAGGGGACAAATTGTGGGAAGAAAGTCCATCAGGGCTGTGTTTGTAAGTGCGATCTCAACATTAGCCTCGTGTGTCTGAGTGAAAACCATGAATAAACCTCAACCTAAAACAGGACCTTTCAAATGCAAAGCAAACACACGACTAAGTGAGCCATGTACTCCCGGTTCTATTCGTAAAGTCTCCTTTTATACTTTATATGACAAGAGGCGACACCAGTTGTGATAGCACTTAAACACTATTATTGTGGACGCATAGTAACCTCACCATTTCCGCTGTAATTTAGTTACAAACTTTTACGCAAAACTTGCAACTGTCTGAAATAATGAACTATATATGTTTTCAACTCATGCAGAGTATCATGCATACAATTTGATTTCAAATGTATACACCTTGAGACAAAAAACAAATAGCTAACACAAAAACAGAATTACGTAATTGTGATAAAGACAATACAGTTATCAACTGAGAGAGACAGAGAGAGAGAGCACATCTAGGTGATTATTTTTAGAGATCAGAGATCTCGTCGCCCAATTGCCCTCTTCTAACTTAATTTATAGCTCTGTTTGTAACGCGACCAAACGCCTCAACCAAAGCAGACAACAACAACAACAACAACAAAAAAAAAAGACTTCAAATTTGGATTTAGTGAGTTTCATTGGCCTTGGCACTTTTAATTTCGTGAGGCTACAGTATTTAAATATGGTATTTTAGCATTATATGCGCTCAACTTGTATCAGAAACTGATGTGTCGATGATACGAAACAGAGTGAAACTTACTTTAGGTTTGACGACCTTTACTTACTCGGCCGTTTACAATCTGGCATCAACTCTTTCCAATGGTAGCTTTAGACAATATGTACTTTTGTAAAATTAGATATATTATACTTTTAATTTTCACTATTTTCTTCACTATGCCGGCGTAGGTTCTGGGTTCGTATCTCAGCTGGGGCTTGTAGATCTTAGAAACTTAATAGCCAATTGAATAGAGACAGAACGAGGTCATTCGTTACTATTTATACAATGCTTCCAAAGTACTAAAACTCTACAAAATGAATTTTAATCAACCGACCCCTTTCTTGTATGTGACACAAACAACGTAATCGTTGAGTTGGTTGCATATATCATAAGGAGATCGGATATGTTACATAGTCTTCCTATGATCAAAGCTAGGGAGACATAATGTATGGTGCAGCCATTATGTATGATGCAGATTGATGAAGAGATACGGTGGTTCATGATTGGCTACGCACAGCGTCATTTCTTTCGTCAAGGTACCTCTGCCCTTTCCAAGCGCTGATACACTTACATTGGACTTGATAGAAAAGTAGATTTTTCTTTATTATCAATAAATCGCACATAAAAATATTCAAGGTTTACATTTCGCTCCCATGTGTTAATCACCTAACCAGCACCACTATCAGAATGAAAAACAAAATTATGTAATTTTCCGTAGTTTTAGAGTGTTTTATTTCCTCGTAAAAGGAAAAGTCATAACGCATTTATTGCAGTAGTAATTAGTAGTATTAAACAAATTATGTAGGATCCGGAAAGGACAAACGAGGATAACCACAGTAACAGGATTTAACAACGTCATGTGTCTATCTGACGTCAGAATTCTTCTTCTGCCATGCATTTAATTGACAAAAGAATATCGTAGAAACGTCAAAATGGGCAAACACGTGCAAGACATTGCAAACAGGATTTTTTTTATTATGCAAGCTTTGAACTTGATGCATACGGGAAGAAGAAGAAGCTTTTGTGTTGTTGTTGGTATTGGTCAAGCACTGACGTTTGTCAAACTGTTTTGTGTAAATGAAATTATTGGCAGCTCGAGCTATGACGTAGTTTATATTATACGCTTCGTTTTAATGGAAGACTTGTGTTGAGTTGAAAAGCAAAAACTTCCGTTCTAAGTGTGTAACTGACGTGACTGATTACCCAACCAGGAAAGTACGAGAAATGACCTCTATTGTCAATTCCAAAATTAGCATTTTTATTACTTTAGTCAATACCGTACTTGAAGTGTGCTGTATAAGTGCAAACAAACTTTTTGCGGTGTGTCAAAATGTTTGTATACTATTTTTTTAAGACTATGCTATAAGCTATGACCGAATGCTTTCATTTCTTAAAATATCAGAAGTTGTGGAAACCCAAGGTGTAAGTGCTTACGATGCGAAGATGACGTGCTTACCTCTATTTCCGTGTTATTTCTGCTATTTTCTTGAATAAATATTCAGTTTCAAAGTTGTAAAAAAGAAATTGAATTAGTTGTATATGGTGTTTCAGTCATTCAGTCCATCATTAACGAATAAGTATTTAGGAGTGTCCGATCTCATCCGGAATTTAGATTTTTAAAAAATAGTATCATTTTAGGCAAACTTGTATGAATTTTACGTACATTTCACACCCGAACAAACCTTGGAGCCTCCCCGAAGGCGCTGGATCTGCTCCCAAAACCGAAACCAAATTCTAGATACTTGCCAAATCACCGATAATTCGTAAATTCTTTATTGGACGTAATTTTTCACTTCTCTTGACATTTATGGGGCAGACAGAAAGCTATGGTCAAAGTTCGTCACATGTCCCTCGGCAAGCACTGTTTTGGGTACCGCGGAGAGGAAGGTTCCGATCAAGGCATACCACGTCTGCATGCACCTGGGTAAAGTGGAAAACCATGGGAAATCTGAACTATGTCATTTAAGAAATCAGTAACTTATGGGAAATAGCTGGAAGTGGGAAAGCGTGTTTGTTCATTTAGCTTTTCTTACAACATGGTATAGAGTATATATACACATGTTCTGAAAACTATCTTGACCGAGCGGACGTAGCTCACACTTCGTAGTGCGTTGTCTTCGCATTTGGGATGTCCTAGGCTTGATACGAGGGGCGACCATCCTGACTGAGTCTTTCCAGGAGTTTTCCTCAGTTACATCAAACAAATGATGGTAGTTGAGTACAGTCAAATTACGCTTTGACTGACTTACTTCCTACCTTATTCCGGCCTGAATCATAGATACCTAAAGGCCAACAATAAATTCAAAGCCAAATTTAAATTCTAAACTATCTTTTGTTTTGATGGATAATACACAGTAAAAAATAGCTGTGTTAATTCAACACAATGCGGTGTCCCAGCGTGACTACCACTTTTGTGTGTTAAATCAACACAACACACGGTGTTGATTTCCGTACTGGGAGAAAAAAAAGTTACGGCTGCAGTTAGATTTGAACATAGGTTGTTCAGTTAGAAGTCGAACGCCTTACCGACTTCACTAAATCGTCAGACTAAAAGAGCACTAGATTGAAACGATATAGAGATTAAAACAATATTCATCCCAAAAACAAACAAAGTTACTCTCACGACTTATGCCATGATTTAATGACTTTTCCGTTGGTCAATTAGGAATCACAATCCCCATTTATTGAGAATATGTTCCATTTCTATGAAAGCAAGTGCAGCATTTGACATGTTGTTACGATAAGAAAGCAGTAATGCTGCTCAAGTGTTTGGCTGTCGCCATCTTGCTTGCTTTCATAGAAATAGAATATTCTCAATGAATGAGAATTCTGATTCTCAATTGACAAATAGGATGTGATTAAACCATGGGATAAGTCGTGCAAGTAACTTAGTTTATTTTGGGGGTTCAGCAACATACATTTGATGCCATACACTGTTAAAATCTATAGTGTAGTCGTTTAATTCAGATGTTGTTCACTAAATATCGTTTGCATCTAGTGCCTTTTCTATCTGACAGTTTAGCCAAGTTGCCGATCCGTGTGGTCGTGCGGGCTAGTACGGTAGTCTAGCCACACCAGGATCGTAGGTTCGAATCCCGCCTTGGGCATGGATATGATTTTAACTGTGTTGTCCGTAAGTAGGTTAAGAAAGATAAACGAAAAATAAATGGTCCCAGTCGTATAAATAAACGCAATGTACTATGAAAGTTAAATAAACGAGATTAAAAAAAAGTAAGTAAGACGCTCGACTTCTAACTAAGCAACCCATGTTCAAATCTTACTGCAGCCGTAACTTTTTTTTCACAGTACCGAAATCAATACCGTTTGTTGTGTTGATTTAATACACAAAAGTGGCGGTCACGTTGGGACACCACATTGTGTTGAATTAACACAGCTATTTTTTGCAGTGTAAGAATCGTTTTGGAACTTCAGTACGCAAATATTAATAATTTAATCACAATTCATACTCATTCGCAGGGTTCCCAGATGTTCTGAACGAAAACTGAGGCACTAAAATCCAACTTTCGGGTATCAGAATCCAGATTTAAGTTTCTGATATCGGGATTCAAATGAGGGTTTAAATATCAGGATCCGGATCTATGATTTGGATATTCGGATTCAGATCTCCATTTCGAATATACGGATGCATATCGGGGTTTGGAATATTCGCATCCCAATCCAAGTTTCAAATATACGGATTCAAATTCGGGTTTTGAATATCCGGTCTGATATTCAGATCCAGGTCGAAGTTTTGAATACCGGATATATATCGATGTTTGGAAAGTCTGGATCTAGATTCAAGTTTCGAATATTATAGGAATCCACATCGGGATTTTGCATGTCAGGATCCAGATCCAAGCTCCTATATCCGGAGTCAAATTAAGTTTTCGAATACCCGGATCTAGATCCATGTTTCGGATATCCGAATCCAGATAGGAGTTTCGAATATCTGAACCAAACAAAACGAGAACAATTGCTAGTAAAAACCTCGAATTAGCAGACAACTCGTTTAAGTGTAAACTCGTATTACTAAATGATGCGTATATGTTCTTCAACATTAAAATGTATGTTCTGTACTTTTACAAAACACACAGAGCGAACTCTTTGAAGTCCTCAAGAATTTTTTAATCAAACGTGAAAGCGGAAAACTAATGTTGTTGAAATTAGTTATTGATTTTTAATTCTCTAGTATTTTTTAATAGTCCATTCAAATTACTTTAACCAATTTACCGCACCTAACTTAACATTTTGTTTGTATTTAAATTACTGAAGAAATGATTTTCATAATCTTCATGTGTACACTGGTGGTTCAAGATATGTACTGGCCGTTTGTCTAGGATGCCAAATTCCTTTGCGTTGGCGCTGACTAGGAGGGCCCTCCTATACATAATTGAACTGACGATGATCATAATTGCCAAACTGTATATACACAAGCTGACGTAGCACGTTACTTGTGTGGTGGACTGGTCTAAGGTAAGGAGACCTAAAGATCACAAATAAATTAAAATTAAAATTCGTGTGGTAGAAATAGCAAATCAATTGTAGAGTGAACCAGATTTGGAAGGTCAAACACAATTAACCGTTAAATAAATGATCAATTGATTTTACGACCAAGATAAAATTTCAATTATACATGTAACACATGTGTAAATTGGGTTGAGCATCAAGAAAGGAAAATTTAATATTGAAAATATAGTGAACTTGACGTCAGTCGGGCTATTAAACGTTTTATGACTAAACATTGTGACATCCTCTTTTTCAGGCGTAAATTCCTTAGAAAAGAAATGGAAGAATGAATCGTCATGTGCATGACGTAGATCCTCAATTGAAGAAACTGAAGAAGTAAGTTTTGTTGTAGGTAGTTTATACGTACACGAGTTTTCTTTTCTTAAATTGAGACGAAGGCGAGAGATATAGAGGGAGGATGAGGGATGATTAGAGTGGCGGGGAGCAATTTCTATCCGGAAGGACTAAACTATATTACTGCGTAGTTAGAATGCTGATGTATAACGGAGATTATCTGTTAACATGAAAACATGAAGATCAAGGAAAATATGGGAAAAAAGCGAGGCTAATTGCGAAAAAAATCTATAAATGTATCGATTGAATCCGTATTAGATATTTATAATTTATAAATTACACTTTCAAACGAATCATGTAGAATTTCTTAATAGACAAATCCAAATCTCATAAAACTCATTTAGTTGCAAAGGGATTATATATGTAATATACACAGTGAAAAATAGCTGTGTTAATTCAACACAATGCGGTGTCCCAGCGTGACTACCACTTTTGTGTGTTAAATCAACACAACAAACGGTGTTGATTTTGGTACTGGGACAAAAAATATACGGCTGCAGCTAGATTTGAACATGGGTTGCCCAGTTAGAAGTCGAGCGTGTTACCGACTTCGCTAAATTGATAGACAGAAAGAGCACTAGATTGAAACAATATAGAGGACAAAAAAATGTTGCTGAACTCCAAACACACACAAAGTTACTCTCACGGCTTATGCCATGATTTAATCACTTTTCCATTGGTCAGTTAGGGATCACAATCCCCATTTATTGAGAATATGTTCCATTTCTATGAAAGCAAGCGCAGCATTGACATGTTGTTACGATAAGAAAGCAGTAATGCTGCTCAAGTGTTTGGCTGTCGCCATCTTGCTTGCTTTCATAGAAATAGAATATATTTAATGAATGGGAATTCTGATTCTCAATTGACAAATAGGAAGTGATTAAACCATGGGATAAGTCGTGCAAGTAACTTAGTTTGTTTGGGGGGGGGGGGGGTCAGCAACATATAGTAGATTGACTACACTTTGGGGTCAAACTTCCGCCTTTTTGCCATTTCCCCCTTGTCCCGTGGCGTAGGTGGTATCTGAACCACTGGTAGGCTTTTTTGGACCTTAAGCTATGACATATATTAATTTCGTGAAAATGCGATAATATTTACTATGTAAAAAATCAGTTGAAAATTTACATATTTTTTCCGCCATTTCACGTGTTGTCCCGTGGTTTAGGTGGTATCTGAACCACTGGTAGGCTTTTTTGGACCTTTATGTATCACATATATAATTTTCGTGAAGAAGGGATAATATTTACGATGTGAAAAAATCAGTTTAAAATTTACATTTTTTTTTTCGGGTACCGTCATTTTTCGCGTTGTTTATTTTACTTTCGCATTGTTTAATGACAACTGTTTTCTATGCATATGTAATTTTTATTTGGATTGAATTTGTTTCTCCTTATGAATGAGATAATGAAATTAATCAGACACTTGCTCATTATTTTAAACTCTTTGATTCGAGAATAGAATTTAGTTTTATAACGACCACAACACAGGTGGTTTGATTACTTTTTAATGAACAAAGTTTCTTTTAAATGCGAATTTGAAGATTTCGAATGGCATAAATAGATTGTTTGTATTGTAACCCTTTTATTTTTTTTATCTGTTATATTGAACATTACGTTGTAATGAGATCACTTTGTACTTTATTGCAATGCAGTTTTACGCTGAACACAGTCTATTTCGTTTCGAATTCTTTGAATTCTTATTATTTTAAGTAAGGAAATTAAAAACTAAGTACTTGCTCGTTTTTAAACAAGTTTCGAATTCTTTGAATTCTTATTATTTTAAGTAATGAACTTAAAAACTAAGTACTTGCTCGTTTTTAAACAAGTTTGGAATTCTCATTGTTTGACTAACAAAATTTTCAGAACGAGAATTGGTATTTAACAGCAAACCAAGGGAAATAAGTAAGAAAATTCTTGATCAATCTTAATTAGGTTGGGATTCGATTAAAAATTAAATTTGATGATATTCAGATTGCTACAATACGAAGGTATTAAGGGTGTCAATGCCGGGAATTGAACCCAGGACTCCTTGATTGCAAGTCCAATCTTCAGCGAGCAAGAAGTGATGGTTGTCCATTTGTTAAGTTAGGAACGAGTTTTTTTTTTCTGGCTGTTAGAATATCAGAGACAAGAAAGCAATTCTTTGGAGGGCTGGCAGCTGTTTGAAGCTTGATTCGTTCTCCCTCCAGATAGGCTCCACTGCGATTGCATGAATGGGCCAGTTCTGGGGACCAGCTTGCTTTGGTAACGCATATAGGGGGATGTTTGATTTTCAGCTGGCTGTAGTAACAGAAGAGAGATTGTCCTTATTTAACCTCATTGATCGTAAACTTTGGCACAGAACTGCAAACAATATGGTATTTAGAAAAGCAGAGGGTCATAGAGAATCGGGTTCGTTGTTATTAACTATTGAATGCCTATACCACAGCGGAATCTTTTCTCGTTTAAAAGAATACATTCCGGCTACCTTTTCTTCCTCTGAAAGTGTCATTGTAAATTTACATCGCGTATTTTTGTGAGACAATATACACATGGATGTCGTGATACGCTTTAGACAGAAGGTAATTGTATTACGTACTGAAGCATGTATAATTCAACAGAATGTTTTTAGAAAACACAAATTCAGCTGTTTACGATGTGGTTTTACCACGCTACAACTATTTCCAGTATCTGGAATGAACAGCGTCGCTTGGGATAAATTCTCCATGTGATAGCATTCTGTGTGCAATAAAAATTATTGGCCAAATGGAATAAAGAAAAGTTTATTATCCAATCAGAGAATTGAACCCTGCCTTTATGATTCGAGAGTATTGTCTGACTAGAAATATTAAAAGGACTATGCTCAATACAAAATGATACCAGTTTCCATTCTGACTTATCAGCTTTAGTAATACGAGTGATTGAAGTTATTTTCTGCTGTGTATTTTATCGAATTTCGAAGATTTAGTAATTTACAGGTAAGTGTTTAACT
>JAGDQP010014671.1:34391-44605 GCA_022664845.1 Lepisma saccharinum | reverse complement strand
TTAGTCCCTATTTTTGTTCTCCTTTATTTTTAGAATTGCAAAATTTAATGCCAACTTTAAAAACAATGGAGATAAGGTATCACTTGTTTCATTATCTGAAACTATCCTCGAGCTCACTAAGTTTGGATATCCGCTATTCTGTAGTATAGATATCAAATTCCTCTGTTTGTTTCTGGTGTCGACGAAGATTATACGTAAAAATAACTTTTCACACACTCAGAATTTTAGTAAGACCCGCTTGAAGATCTCCACGTTAATTTTTATCATCCCTAGTCTCGTTTAGTAACCTTCTTGTAACGAGTTTACGCTTTTGTATAGATCTCTAATGTTATTTATCTTACCGTTTGCCTCTATTTCTTGAATTTTCTGCGTCAAATATTTTTTTTTTTTGTTGCTTCTAACCCTGCGTATGGCGTTGCGTTGCGTGTTATGATAAACTACGTAGTTGCTTGCATTTGCTTAGGTTTTGTTGCTTAGCCATCGCTGCTTCGCTTGGTTACGTTCCTTAAGAAGCTTAAGGCATTCTTTATCAAATCAGTGCTTTTTTTTCTGACACTTCCTCTCACCTACACGTTTTTTCACTGCGCTCTTCAGTTTCACGAATTGCTTCCCACGTCTTACAAGAGACATTATCAGTCTGCATGGGATCGAATTCCGCTCGTACTTTCGGCAATATCTTAATAAACGAGTTCTAGTAAGTAACATTTCTCGCAACATGTGCAATAGGGACAGTAAATATATTTTAATAATGAGCACTTCAATTGAGATTTTCAGCTCATTCAGTCCAGATATTTTCGTGCAAATGTTTATCTTATTTTGTGTTTTTCTGTTTTCTACCTCATTCTCTTTCAGAGTAATTTCCTATCGCACGTTAGTATTGTAAAATTGATGAATTACATCTTATCAATATAGTAATTAAATATAAAAGTTCTTAGAAATATATTTCAATTGGTTTATGTGAGCTACAAGAAAATTTTTTCGTATTTAAACCTGTTTTATCTCAAATTTCTCTAAGTGATGCTAACGCCTGTAATTTATATGATTCCGTAATACACGTTCTCATTCTTTTCCCTGCAAAATGCGTTTGGAGGAAGAATTACATATCCTGGAATGATAAGCATTCAAGGTTATCCACTAATCAAGTTGGGTTGCATATTCAATAGGCGAACACTACCACATTTCATATAGCTGAAATGAGCATTCAAGGGGGTCAAAAATATATGCTCGCGATTGTACATTGCACAAAGAAACATATCCCTTCTACGAAGAGTTGAAAGAGTCTTTGTGTCAAAAAAGCGATGGTTTCTTCGTCCGCTTCAACATATAACTGATTTTTGTTACTAAAATGTTCTACTCATTTTTTTAATACATGTAGATCTTTGTATGTGTTATAGGGAGATCTAGATTCATTGCTTTTTATTTTCGAACTTTGATGGAATTGTAGTATAATATGCTAATGACGTTACATTCTACTACAATGGTATCCAACTTATTTCAAGTCACGAACTCCCTGAAACCAATAACCATCTATTACTCCTCCCCCTCCCCCGCAAAATAAACGTAGCTTCACACGATAATTACTGTTGGTACGTAGTAGTCAGTTAAACTAGGCCAGACTTTTTATAAGAAAAATGACAGGAATATCTAGAAACTAAAGCATTATTGTGAGTAAAAATCATGACAATAAAACGGAATATTTTTAATTGTTCATGTTAGTGCTAAATGCCATTAATATGATAATTAAGGGTGCTAAGGCATTACTTGTAACCATGGCGAGCAAGCACCATCTCTTACGATTATAATCAATTATTCACAGCTATTCTCAGTAAACAGTTGATCGACCGATTAACTTTTCTTTGGAAAATTACTCCATTATAATGTTATGTCAATAATTATTAGATTATTCATACCCATTATCCGGATAATAAATACTTTGATCCGAATCGTTGGACGGTTATCCGTTGCCAAGATAATTATGTAATTATGTGTTTAATCGCTTGTTTATTCGTTATCCATTAAAATCTTCGATAATAAAGTTATTAGATACAAGCTACCCCAATGATGAATGTTTTGATTGAATCGGATATTAATCAGAATATTGATTGGTAACTAGAGTGAAGAAGTAACCGATTTAATCCTATGCGGTAGATTTACCCGCTCATCCTAAGAGATTGCTTGGTTGCATAAGAAGAAGGTGCTTTCCGAATGAGAATAAACGAGACAAGCAGTGCATGGAATTGTGGAAGTGTCAAGAATAGATTTTATTTAAAATAATTCTGACGTAGATTGCGGACAAAATAGAAGAAAATTGAGGAAAGGAGTTCTGTATTTTTCTGCTAAAACTATAGAGGTTCTCAGATTAATATGACGTTTATATTCTCTTTGAAAAAGATATACACTCCGTTTGCGTTCATGGAAACAATTTTTCATGAGAAAAAAAGTTTAGTGAGAAGAGCTGCATGTGGCCAAGAGAGAAATGAATTTTATGTGACATATTCTGGACACGAGCCAGAGATCTCGTGGGAACTTGGAAGAAGTACTTTCAAGGTCAAGCTTAGACATTCCAGAGAACATATTCTTAGTGTCAGGGGAAAAGAATACACCATTATTCTTTTTCATAGTATCTGAGAGAAAGCGTGTGTGTTTGTAGCCATAGTAGGTCACTATCGACGAACTATTTATGATTTCTTTTTTTGCCTGTCTCTCCACCGAAACAATGGAGCTTTTATTTTTGTCTTCGGTTACGTTTAGTATACATTAAGACTACGATAGAGGCATAACATGAATTCTACACGCGTCATATCAATTGAAAATGGACAAAATGGTAAAAGCTGACATGTTGGACAATATCGCAATACAGAAGCTTTGTTCCATATGAATTTGAAATTAACGTCCAGTTTGTTGTGCTTGTCACAGTCTGGTTGTAAGGTTGTAGAAGTTTTGCACTTAGAAAAGTTTTAGCGGCCACTTTTTTCGAACTTCAGTTTAGGAACATAATTCTTCGTGCAGAAAAAAATGCAAGAAAATTAAGAATTTTGAAGAAAATAATTGGGGTCGAATTTAGATATTTAGTAAAAATTTTACTTGCAAGCAGAACTGACATATCAAAATTTCATTAAAAATTTCTCGTGAGTAAAGTAACTATAGCATAGTATGTCCGTGAAGTATTTGAATTGAAGCGAATTGAATTTGTTTTAATGCCTTTGTTAGGTAGTTCATTGTATGTAACAATGAATATATAATGTATAATTGTTTAACAATGCTTGTAGTCAACATGGTAATGTCTTTGTCTTTTGATTGGTTACTGTTATGGTCAGATGATGGATTTCCTAAGAGGACATAGGCTGATACGAATAAAGATTGAGGGAATATGCACATGCGACTATTATTGAATTGATAAATACTCGTACCTTAATCTAATAACCTTTAGGCAACTGTGGCTCAGGCCAGATGTGAAGTAACTGAATGCAAATACCAGACAGTTTAGGTGAAGAAAGGCGTGAAATATCTTACTGTGAATGTAACGATGGAAGAACTCGCATGGATTGAAGATTGCTAATGATGGTCACCGTACTCAAGATGGTCACGGTGTAAGTTGTGGTTTCAAATCCGATTCCGCATTTAAATATTAATGGATTCTGTTAGAGAAATATTAGTATATTTTATTAATATATAACTAAAAACATTTTTAAAATTATAAAGATTGCTTTCAAAGAGAGGAAGTGTAGTTTAGTCCGCGGAACCTCCCAACTAATAAAATTAGTTCGTACTTGAAAATGTTTTGCACAACGCTGCATGTGTCTTAGTAATATTGACAAGTTTATACAAGTATTTGAAAATGTAACATTGCAGAAAAAGTATGAAAGTGCACAGGGACTAAATTTCGTGACAATGTCTAGTCTGTCTGCTGATTAAACTTATCATGATTTTTTAAAAAGACCTCATCAATTCATTAACATTCTCTATTTACAGTTTAAACATTTAGGAAAACAATTCTATCATAGTGTTTAAAGGTTACAGAAATTGATATCTGCTCCTTTATATTCATTCTTGTTCAGATTTGCTTTCTCTCATGCAGATAGAACGGGAATTGACTTATTTGCACTCGGCATCATTAGCACGAGCGCATTCCACCTATCCATATACCATCATCACAAAGATAGGCTCAAGTTTCTCAGTAGCAGACGCATATGTACATGTGATGGCCACATTTTAATCTTCCTGAAGATTGTGCAAACGCCTACTTGGAAGCCTCTGCCAGTTGCTAGAGAAAACAGAGGGATCCATGCCTTGCTGTGAAAAGGAACGACACTCTGGGGACATATTGCTACCTCTAGATTGACTTTTCTCTGTCTTTTCAGCCTTCGCTTTACAAACAAACTATACAATTATCTTAAGAGGGCATTCCCCTTCTATGTTTAAGACTTTGGTCATGACAGTGCACTGTCGCCAGCTAATAATGGCATTGATTTGAAACTACGAAAGTAAACTTTTATGTACATATTATATACGGCAGGAAGAAGATAGAAATAATTTTGCCCTTTATAAATTTATAAATAAGAAACTTACAAATAGTATGACAATAATTATATCAAAAGAATGAAAGGTTCGATCCAAAGGAACTATTGGCGCAATGTCTGAAGTCATTTCATCTTTTTCTATGCCATATTGAGTTTCATGAGATGATCATATTGGATACGTGGTGTCTTATAACGAAAGCTGTGAGCACATTAAATAATTATTTTCATAATTTGGATACAACTGAATCCATTTTATACCGACCGTGAAAATAACCAAGGATTGGTCATTTTAACATGATAAAAGTTTTACTGCTTACCTATTTATGACTGGCTTCTTTACCATAATTTGTTCTACTTTATGTGATGTCCGCTAGTCTTGGCTCTATATCAGACCTCCTGCGAAGTTTTCCAAACCCTTAAATCACGATTAGGATCTTTGTCGAAGTCCTCTTTTATTTAAGCCAAAATCATTTAAGTCTATTGGCAGGGTCAACTCGAGGAGTGTTCGAATTGTTCCTCCGAACAGGGAACTAACATTTTGGGGGCGCCAACCACTTCAGGCGCGAGTGTATCGAAACGGTAATATAGTATAGCGCAAAAATTTTGAGTACCATGATTTTATTTTAATTTAATTTAATTTTTTTTAATTTTTCATTGGTAGTTGTTTATTTCATCAGTGATTACAAATTTTAGAAGCAAATTAAATAGCAAAGCAAATTAGCTTCTTCCCGTCTTCAAAAAGGCATCGCTGGGTACACCAGTTGGGCCGATCCGCTTACATCGTTGAGCTCTCCGCTAGTGTCTGCTCTCACCGAAAATATATTTTCTCAGTGGACAATGCTTAAACTTAAGAAAACTTTATCAGTGCTTTGTGATTTGTTTCAAATCGACCTTATCCGTACTACTGTGTTTGTGGATGGCACGCCTATGTAAATCACAGTTGTGTTGGAAAATGATATCGACATTTTTGTGGTTCGCTTCTCTGAAGCATATCCTATCTTTGTCACCGTGTTTCTTGCCGCAGCTGTGGCGGCCCTTCTCATGTATCCTAAACAGGTGCTTATTATGTCCGACAACATGGCTGTAGTGTATTCTATGAATCGACGTATTTTCCATGTAAACTACCTGATACATATTGCTTACTTTTTTTATACCTGTGTCAATAATTTGGTACTATGTCATTTACTGTTAGAAAATAATAAAGCGGATCGAGCTTCACGCCGTCTACTTTGGACGCAACCAGAAGCGACCCACAGCCAATGGAATTCCAGTGTGAGATGCATGGGGTTTGAAATCCCATGATCACCTATCGGGGTCAGTTCAGCTGTTGATCTCGTCAGAGCGGAAGCAGCAAGAGCGTGCGGTTCATATTGATTCAAGTGCAGATTTTGCACAGTTCTTGATTCAAATACTTGTTACGATACACAAAAACACTGAGAAGCTATTTAGCAAACATCGACAAATAATAACGATAATATCAAAATCTATAAAAAGTCTAACCTTTAAAATCGTGTATCACGTAAAGATACAAAAGCGGTATTGTACTCAAATTGTGGAAAATTTAACTTGAAATAAAATGTAATCTAAACTTGTTGCTGTAAACTCTACCATTGGGGAAGATATTCAGCGAATTTTGAAGAAAAGTCGAAAATTTTCAAAATAATCAAATTTTGAAAGCTTGTATCTCGAAAACTATGAAAGGTACCGAAGCGGTATTGGGTTCACATTGTAGGGAATGTGATGGGTAATAAGATATTTGAACAGGTTGTGCTGTAAGCGCAACCACTAGGGGAAGATAGTCGGGGATGTTTGAAGAAAAGTCCAAAAATCTTGAAGAAAATAAAGATGGCGTCGTATTTCAAGGTGCGGAGCAGAAAATCGGGCATCTCCCTACAAATTGATTGTACTGAGGGTATAGAAGGACTATGGGAAATATTTAGCTTTAATCCAGTCTGTCGGATATTCGGATATTCGGTCCTATGAATTCGTGCAATTTCGGTCGCAGATTCAAAGTCCCAGTATTCGGACTTCGTTATTATGATGCATCTGAAACTGCAATGCCGGGATGGTAAGTTATGAAAGGCCCTGGATAATATCTTCCTCATTCTCTCCCTACCTTTTCCGTTCTAAACAACCTTGTAAGCTATCACAAACAGGACTTATAAAGTCTTTCTTAAACGTTATAATCGTTTCAATTGATCGAACTAGAATTGGATCCGAGACCACGTGTACCAAAGCGAGCGTGCTAACCATTTTCCATTCGGGCAGACCCAATATCCCATGACAATTTTGTGTTCCGAACCGTAATGAATTAGTACGACGTATTTACTTTTTTAAGATGATAAAATCCACTATAACTACTCATTTCTGCTATTCTAAAGAGCAATAACATAATCCAATTTAACTACGTATTTCAACATTCTCAAAGTGAAAGAAAATAATATATTATAACGACGTATTTCTTTTTATATATATAAACGTGAAATACAATTACACACTTGAACAATGCTTTTCAACAACGTCAAAGAAAAGAATCCATTATAACGATGCATTCTAATTTTCTCAACGTAAAAGGACGTAACCATCATAAGGAGTTTTGAACTTATTATTTTTAAAGCTCCTTAGGTAATTTTGGATCAGAGCGGATGGATGATGATGGGATGATTAGTGGAATGAAGATAGTGGAAGGAAACGGGAGAACCCCGAGAAAACCCACCCACACGGTGTTTAACCACCACAAAACCCACATTGCAGAAGCAGGGTTTGAACCGACGAAACCAAGTGCCAGAGGTGAACGCTCTAACCGTTGAGCCACCGTGACCCCAATCATCACAATGGTATGCTAGACTTCCTCTGAGTGAAAGAAAAATAATACCATACAACGATGTATTTCTACTCTTCTCAACGTGGAGAAAAGGTATCAGTTTTGACAATTTGTTTCTGAATTCTCGTCGTAAAAGAATTCACTAGAATAATGTATTTCAATTTTCCAAACTTCAAAGCATGTAATACTTTTTAACGACATTCTGAATAGAAACAAGAATCAATCATCTTTAACAACAATATTTTTTCTTATTTCAGGTTTTGAAATCTTCAGACATGTTTGTGTAGTGTATGTTTGTTTCACCTGATCATCACATCTCGCCTCTTTGGCACGTAAAAGTTCAAAACATTTCAAGCAATATAAAAGAGAAAAATGATTCCTGATAAGGAAGGGAAGAACATGTCAAAAAATAAGAGAAGATACTCTTAAAATCATAAATGGTTGTGGCATCCATACATACATGTCAGATACATGGATGCTCATGCTACGCTACACAGTATATGCCAGTAAGAACGAAGAAAGTTAGCTTTTTTTTCTGATCTGACACAGATGGCGCTTTCATGTCGTTCCTCAGCTTCTCCTCCAGCTTCCCGGTCTTCTCCTTCAAGTGCAGAAGTAATCCTTGTAAGCGGATTTCTCGTGGCGTTGCGAGAACAGCAAAAATCCTTTAGATTGTTCGTTCTGACATGCTTCTGTTGTCGAGGAATTTTTCTCGTAACTCAAGCTTTAAGTGCTCAGAGATATCAACGACTAGTCCCATCGATATATATATATATATATATATATATATATATATATATATATACATATATATATAATACACAGCCATATTCAATCCACTACTGGATGAGGCCTCTCCCGGAGGGAGGAGGTGGTCTACTGCTCCCACGCTGACCAGACGTGTTGGGAGAGTATATATATATATATATATATATATATATATGCATAAAACCCATTATTTCCCTCACACATACGCTCTTACTGATACACAGGTGTAACTCCGAGAGAAAATAAATGCTGATATCATGGCAAAAAGAACAAATATACTGGCAATCCCACATTTTCGAACAACTAAAATAGAGGATTATATCAACATAACTTAGATTATGTGTAATAATTATTAACTTAAAATTATTATAACTCTGGGATGTTTAATGTTAGAAGGGAACGACTACTCTCTCTGTAGGAATTTAAGTAACTTTAAAAGCTCTCAAAAATTGTGGGTACATTATACCGCCTATTTTTCATAGGCAGTGACGTACCCAGAAAGTGTTTCCGGCAGCATTTTCAGTTTGTGGGAAGTAAAGTCAAAATTTGGAGAGTGTAAGTTAAATTTTGTACTGCTTCTGTCGATTTTTGACAGCAAAAATATTTAAGTTAGGGTGTTTGGTCGAGACTTTCGGGGGTAAACCCCCCCCCCCACAAGGGGGTCTGGTGGAATCACTGGACTCAGAGATTCATATTTTACCTTCGTTTTAATCTGTTCCCTCCCAAAAACTGAGAGGCAAAGAATCGCCCCTCTAAGCCTAACCTTGGGTTCACCACAGTCTCTAAAATATGTGGGTACAAAATTGGAATTTGGTTCCCACTATTCAAAAGTACAGTTTTTGCAGTTTAGTATTTCGGAACATTTTACACTACAACTTTTAATGACTGTATAAAGCAATGATCATCACTGGTGGAAAACAACACAATCTTATTAGATCTCAAATCTATTTCTTTATTCCTTGTATGAAATTCCAATGCTGATCCTACAAATTCTAACTTAAAGAGTTCAAACTTCCAGAAAAGACATTTCGTAGCTTTTTAAAGTTTTCTATCCGTGCCAATTTTGCTTTTACTCTTTATACTGTTCAATGTTCATTGTTGAAATACATGAACATGATACTCAATTCAGCAATAAAGCAACTGTAACAATGAACATAGCATAAAACCAGAAATCGACGCGGACAGAAACATTTACACTGATAAGAAATGTCTTCTCTGGAAGTTTGAGATCTCTGACAGTGAGTTAGAATTTGTAAGATCAGCATTGGAATTTCATACAAGGAAAAAATAACTCATTATTAAGATAGAAAGACGTGCTATCATCTATCTAGTGTTGGAAATCTCTGATTATTTTCATTTCGTGCTGGGAGATAAACATACAAATAATGCTATCCTATAGGCTAATCTAAAGATGGCATTTTCTTTTAAGTAGATATATTGGGATACATCATAGTCCATAAATAGGAAGCTGAATAGTGGAGCAAGGAGTAATCAAACCGCATAACATAAAAAGTAAAACTGCTGAATACAGGTGATATCAGTATTTGAAATCTATCGTATGAATGGATTTAGGCTACAGTTACTGCATTTTAAAACACTTTTGCGGTACAAAAAGCGGCCGTTTTTTAGCGTTGTTGTTCTGTTTTAATGCATTTATTTTTCTCTCGCCAACTTTTTTAGACTATCGCAGCACTTTAACGACATATGGTCAAATGAGTCCATGATAATTTACCACCTCCTCTCTTGTTCGACCTAAAACTGAAATTAGGTGAACAGTTTTACTGGAACATTGTTTCGTTCCCATGAAGTCATTGTTTTAGTTGTGTATGTGTGTGTGTGTAGCTCGTTAGCTGCGAACTGTCTATTGATCTGTACCCGCACAACGGCTTCATCATCTCGTGACTAAGGAGCCAACGACAAGATTATATATACATATATATGAACTGTTCTATCATCAACAGCACTACACACTGTATGTATGAATAAACGAGCACACTCTCTGTTATCTCTTGTCACGAGCTGATAGGAAATCTGAACCAATGTTGTTGTGCACCTGTTACCCACTGGTTTTGGTAATGGACTTCTCTTCTATATATATATAT
>JAGDQP010014671.1:0-34291 GCA_022664845.1 Lepisma saccharinum | reverse complement strand
ATATATATATATATATATATATATATATATATATATATATATATACATAATTTTTCTATTTCGTTTTTTCCACTTTCTTTTGTGCATATATCCGTGTATTGGCTACCACAAAATGAAAAAGGAGAATATCATATCCCCAACCAATTTACAGAAAGAGTTATAGAAACAGCAACGTAAGTTGTTTACTGTCCTATTGTACTACTTGTCTCCATAAGGTATTGTAATTATTATTTGTAAATATTTAGTTTATTTTTGTTTATATTTGTTTGTTTGTAAATATGGCTATATCTTGTTAGCGCACCCATATACGTAGGGGTAGATATACAATTCCTGTTCTCACCCCACCCCCCATCTTAGGAGCTACAAGTCATACAGATATGAGCCATATACCGGTACCGTTAAATTTCTTATGGTCTGAAAGGATAGGGAAAAACTATAATTTTGACTCTAAAATTGGCAGGTTCTTTTCATTTCCTTAGCGTTCTTCATTGTGCTCATGTATTTATATGAGGAACCTAGTTTGTTTGTTTGTACATCCGGAACTACAAGTCAGATAGAGATGGACGATACACCGTTGGATTCGTCGTACTCTGAACGGATGCGGAACTCTATTACTTCGACTCTGTAGCTGGCAGGTCCTTTTAAACCACTTTGCTTTCTCCGTCCATAGATCTCAGGACCTATAAGTCAGACAGAGATAATTCATACATCTTTGGATTCCTCATAGTCTGAAAGAGTGAGGAAAGCTATAACGTTGACTCTATTTTCAGAGATCAGATCTTAAAGGAACATTTGATATTATAAGGGAGTGCCTTGGTTTTATCTATAAAACCAATATTTAACTTGTTTTATATTAAAATACAACACAGTAATTTTATTCTTTGGGAACTCGATCGGAAAAATGTTCACTAATAATCGAAACTATTGTTCACTATTAGTAGTAACTGTACAGCTAACGTTTAATTCTAATATTCTCCCAATGCTAATAGTAGTTAAAAAAAACTCTTTGATCGTTTTGATAACTTAAATAATATTAACAATTATACATTCTTGATTGACAGAAACTGTTATTTTTTGACATGACAAAATGTATTGAAAAATTCAGAAAAAATATTCTTCCATTTTGATGCCAACTCGAATCTTGGTATGATTCAAGTGAAAGCTAAACGTTTTGTGCGTTTATTTTTTTTTACTCATATATTTTAATAGAAATTCAAATTTGATATTTTAAATTTAATGTCGAAATAGAAGCTAATCAGAATGCTTCCATGTATGAAATAAAAGTCCACAGATGTCCTGGAAAATGTTTCCGTTTCAGCGTTCTCATTGATATATGTTCTATGACCCAATTCCACTTTATTTTCCGAAAATACATGTCCAATTAAAGGTAAAATCACTGAACGCATGGCAGTAAAGCAAACAGAGTCGTATCACCGTGAAAATGTAGTCCGTTTAAGTGTCAAATTACCATGCTTAATACCCTGAATTCGTTTTGTTTTCCATTTTAGTTATTGTTAGAAATTAAAATCAAGGTTGTAGTATAAAATTGTAGGGACTGATTCTTTCCTCAAAGAAGAACGTAGCAGAATGCTACCTCATGAATTGCACAATACTAATGAAATGTGATAATAAACTTGGATGGATGATAGTACATCACACAAATAAGGTAAAAGCCTTATAGCCCAGTAAATAGAGGTTTAATGTCGTAACAAATTAGGGGAAAGATGAATTTTGGCAAGTGTGTAGGACATATAGTAGGGATCACAAAACAACAAAGTCCCGACCTTTTCCCCGCTTGCTTTCCCCCCCATCACCCTCAAACATTGCAATGACAGTACTTCATTCAAACGCTTGCAGCGTCCAAACCAATAAGGTTATTGACTTGATTCTTTTCTTGTTTTCTTCCTTAGACAATTATCTAAAAATAATGTTCAGTGCATATTTTATGTTTATCGTATAGTTTTGTCACAAACGTAAAAAATGTAACAAAATAGACATAAATTTATAATGAAAGGAAATATAAATTATTGCTAACTTTTTATCTTTATGTTATTTGCAAACTTTCTTCGAATTAACTTACAGATAACTTAAAAACCTTTAAAATGATGTATAACAGTGTATACTTTTAATGAATGATAAGCCGAAAAGTCAACAATTGTAAGCACTGACAACGGCGCGCGGGTTAGAGTGTGGCTGGCGGGCGGGAATATTTGACGGTCACTCAGTATTACTCATGTTTCAACGTGTTTGTGTATGTTTGCGTCTGAGAAGGGAATATTGTACCCGTCAGTATGCAGTTGGTCGGCGATTCGTATTAACGGCCATTGTGTCTAGAGCGTATTTACAGTTGTAGTGTCGATCTTGTGAATGAATGAATAGGTGCCAAGTGAAAATGATGAAGTTAGTATCTGATCGTGATGTAAGTATTGACTGATTGTATTACTAAAAATTTTAATTTCAGTATGTTTAATAATTGAATTTACCAGGATATGTATTTTTTTGTAAAAAAAAAAAAGAGCTTGAAGATAGTGCAGTGACTGTAACTAAAGGATTACAAACTATCATAAGAACCAGTATTGAAAGGAAGGATAGTATCCATCCAGCATTACATAATGTAAATATTATAAAAGTTCGTAATGAATGCAGGAAACAGTATACTAGGCCCAGCAATATTAAATCCGCTATAGTCTCTCTACAACAGGCTACTACGTCACAACATTGTTTAAGAGAATTAGAAAATAAATTTAATTTTAAGCGTGATTGTGTGTTATGTGGGGAAAAGTTGATTATGACCCGAAATACCCGCTAAAATATCGTAGGCAAATACATCACGTAATGACCTTAGAATTCAAACAAACCATACGTAGGGTTTGTGATAATAGGGACGATGAATGGAGTGGTAAAGTTAAGGCTAGACTGTTAGATGTTATTGATTTAGTCGCCGCTGAAGAGCGCTATCATGGTGATTGTTATAAAGAGTTTTGTAAAGTTAAGGCAAGTGGAAAAAATGTAGGGCGACCACAATCGCGAGACATTATAATTGACATAAGTGGCGCTAATATTAATTACACAGATCATTATCTAAAATTAAATTGTGTGATTATTTTCAAGATCGGTTGGTAGTGCACAATGTATCGGGAAGAAATAGTGTTTTATGTATGTCACAATACTAGTCATATCGTTCTTGACTTATGGTATAAAAATAGATAAAAAACTGACGAAGAAGAACGTAAAAGGATAGTACGAACAGCCGCACAAATTGTCAGGGAGGACATTCAGAAAATGAAGTATGATTGTGAACAATATCTAAATGAAGAGGATGTTAGATCTGGTTCCGATCATTTAATTCCGGAAATCTTGAAACTATTCACTTCTACAGTATCGAAAAAAGATCTGAAAACGAGAGCCCTGACATTCGTAGAAAACGTGCTGTTATCAACCATGCAGTAATTTCTGCTGTAAGGCCCAAGTCATTCTTGTCTCCAATACAGACTTGTTTGTCCCTGTATTTGAATAAGCTTTACGGATCGAAACACCTGATCGAACTACTGTCTGCATTAGGAGTTTGTTCCTCATATTACGAAAGTGATAGATACTTAAGATACTTAATTAGTGCAGGTCCCCGAGTTATACAATGTGACGCCTTTACGCAGTTTGTATTTGATAATGCTGATGTGAACGTGAGGACTTTGGATGGTTTTAATACATTCCACGCTATGGGAGGAATAGCATGTATAACTCCATCTGCAAATATCTCTGTAACAACCGAAGTGCCTAGGTTAGTAGACGGATCGTTCCATGTTTCAGGGGGAATACGGAAATTTTCATATGTAAAACGGAAACAGAGTGGGCTAAAAATATTATAATAGATGATTTGACTGATATAATAGCCTTAAGAAAAACCAGTGTAAACACATCATCTATCATCCATCCATTAAATCTCGTATGGATTAGTGGAGTTAACTCCCAACCAGGTTGGAACGGCTTTATGCAAGTATCAACAAGCAACGAAGCAAGTTTCGAAACGACTTATGTTATGGCAATTCCACTTATTGACATTGACCCAAACAATCCATCATCCGTGTAAACAGCTTTGTGTTTTGCTTCCGCGCAATGTAGAAAAATTAATCAAACATGCATTGTAACCTTTGATCAACACCTTTTTCTAAAGGTAATGGAAATGGTATCTGGTGCTGAAGACTCATCTGATTTATCAAAAATTATTGTAAGGTTGGGAGGTTTTCATTTACTAATGTCGTACCTAGGATGTATTGGTCGAATCATGGAAGAAAGTGGAATAGAGTCACTATGGGAGACTGTCTATGGAAAGTCTACAGTAAAACATATGCTGAGGGGTCATGCTTTTGCTAGAGCGGTTAGGGCATATATCTTAACAGGTGCTGCTATCGTTGAGAAACTGACGGAAGAAATACACGATTAAATATTTTCTCATGATATACAGCAAATATATGACAAACTTACAAACAATGAAATATCTCAGGCAACTGCGAGTGCGGAGGAAGCGGTTCAATTGTCTATCATAAAATTGACAAACCACGTTAACATCATGAAGTCTGTGAGCAGAATATCAAAATTGTGGCTCAATTTACTAGAACTAATTGACTTAATGTTAAAGTTTATTTTAGCAGAAAGAACGGGAAACTGGGATTTGCATTTAGAGACAACCGTAGATATGCTTCCCTATTTAATGCGGCAGGTCATCTCCCTTATGCTAAGTCTGCCCATTTGTATGCCCAACAAATGCGTAACTTGAAATGTGAACTTTCTAAAAAAGAGTACGAGTTATTTACGAAAAAAGGGTTTTTTACTGTTAGAAGAAGTGACAAGTTTTGGTCTGGAGTTTGGACTGGCATGTGTATTGAGCAATCATTAATGAAGTCTATGAAATCAACAGGAGGTCTTACCCACGGAAGAGGGATTACTAAGAGTACTTTGAGTAAGTGGGTGCTGGGAACTCCAGCATTTTTTGTAATCAGTGAGGCCTTTCGAAAGTTCATTGGACTGGATTATCATACGCATGAGCAACATGTGGAGTTGAGGGAAAGCTGTCAAGTTAGAGACAAACGTGACTTGTCTAAATTTAGGGATTGGATAAGCCAGCAAAGTCCTTTTGCTTGTAACACACAAGAACTATTCAGCCTGTCTACGGGTTTGGTGTCCGATCCTACTGTTAACTGTGACAGAGCATATGAAGTCGGAATGGCAGCAATGGAAAAGATGGCAGGGAAATCTTTTGATGATATCAAGCTTCACAGAAAAGACATGGTTAAGACACAGGCAAATTATAAGGCTATCAAAGTAAGGTCTCAAGACGTTGTCATTAATACACAGTAAATATTTAACAGGATTATAAGCATTTGTGACAGCCCTATGAAACTTAAATCATATTTCAAGTTTGAATTGGCATCACACCCACCATCATTGTTTGAGGAGAATTCCTTACAGAAAGGCACGAAAGCATCATTGATGAAAGCATTTGAAGCTGGAATTGTTGAAAAAAGATTCGAAACCAATGGCACTGGTTTTGTGATAGATGGCGGATATCTATTACATGCAGTTGTTTGGAAAAAAAACAGTACTTTAAAGGAAATAGCAAATTATATAAGTTGTATAATCCGAAGATACGGAAAGAACGTGACAGTAGTATTCGACGGGTATCCCACCTCACCAACCACGAAACAACAAGAGCAACTTAGGAGAGCATCTAAAATTTCGTCACATACAATTGTATTTGATGAAAATAACGTTTGCACAACACCGCAAGCGGCGTTTTTGGCAAATTCACAAAATAAAAAAAAAAGGTTGATCGAGGCTTTCAAAACAATGTGTATTGCCGCTGATATAAATGCTGTCTCGGCAGAAGAAGACGCTGATACTCTCATTATCGAGCAAGCAATAAAATATTTACAGAATAATGATATAACTGTTGTAGTGGGTACTGATACTGACCTGTTGGTACTGCTTGTGGCACTAGCTCCTGAGACTGACAGGAAACTATTTTTCTGGAAAACTTTGCCTTTAGAATCAGTGGGTACAGTTTATTCTGTTGATTTGTTTGTTCAAAAGTACTCTGATCAGCGGACTCATTTCTTATTTGCCCATTCTATCACAGGATGCGACACGACTTTTGCATTTTACGGGATAGGAAAAATGAAGACAGTCAATGTAATAAGAGCATCATCCGGCGCGAGGTCCCAAGGTGAGTGGTTTATTAAACCCAATATGTCAAAAGAAGTTCTTTCAGAAAACGGAGAACGTTTCATTTTGAGCACGTACAATTTATCACAATCTTGATGAAGCAAGGTACTTTAAATTCCAGAGGCTAAATGCAAAATTATCATTGAAATCTAATTTTGACTTGGCCAAGCTTCCACCAACTTCAAACGCTGCAAGACAACATGTATTGAGGGTCTACCATCAAATTCAAACATGGTTAGGTAACAAACTCCCAGTGGAAGAGTGGGGTTGGGAATATCAAGAAACCAACAAGTTGAGGCCAGTACCAATGACAAATCCTCCTGCTCCACATGAGCTACTTTTATTAATTTCTTGTAACTGCAAGACGCCATGTGTTAATGCATGCAGTTGTCGAAGAGTTGGGTTTGATTGCACATCAATGTGTGGGACTTGCAATGGAGTATATTGTACCAATATTTCTACAGACGATCCAGAGGTGCCTGAAGATGAATGGAATTACTGTGTTATGTGTAATATGCAGTTAAGTCAGTTATTAATAGTGTTTTTATGGGAAATTATTATTCGTTCATATTGTACATTATCCGTTTAACTTTTAATATTTGAAGTGAGTTTGTAGTTATTAACGTCACCATCAACCAAATAATGTTTCAACTGTGAACTGACTTTTATGAAGCCTCTTCCCTACTGTTGCCGTCACATGCATCATGGCGTGGCTAGTTTATCAGCCATCTACGGAGCAGCATTTATTAAAGGTGAGCCTTATTGCATATCATTTTAAAGGTTTTAAAGTTATCTGTAAGTTAATTCGAAGAAATTTTGCAAATAACATAAAGATAAAAAGTTAGCAATAATTTATATTTCTTTTCATTATAAATTTATGTCTATTTTGTTACATTTTTACGTTTGTGACAAAACTATACGATAAACATAAAATATGCACTGAACATTATTTTTAGATAATTGTCTAAGGAAGCAAACAAAAAAAAATCAAGTCAATAACCTTATTGGTTTGGACGCTGCAAGCGTTTGAATGAAGTGCTGTCATTGCAATGTTTGAGGGGGGATGGGGGGGAAACCAAGCGGGGAAAAGGTCGGGACTTTGTTGTTTTGTGATCCCTACCATATGTCCTACACACCTGCCAAAATTCAGCTTTCCCCTAATTTGTTACGACATTCGCACTTTTTTTGTCTTTATTGACTGGGCTATTAGTCAGCAAGGTTGAATTCCACCGCTTTTTAAAGCTATAGGCTACCGAAAGTGTGGGAATGTGAACTTTAAAATGTATTTCCAATACCAGTGATAGTAGAGCTGGTGAGGTATGGTAGTATCAAATATACGATATTCAAATTAATGTGTATTCCAAAATTATGTTATGGGTGTAGAAGGGATTCCTCAAAGGAAGTACTGGATTCCCAGAAATGAAGAAAATGCAGGTGGAAACGAGCATTAATAAAATAATTTACCTAAGTAAAGATGTTATTTGTAATCATTGTCATTCAACCTAACAATCAGTGCCGGATTACTAAATAGGCCAAGTAGTCACCGGCCTATGAGCAAGCCTTTCAGGAGCCCCGCGAAACGGATCAAACTAATATTGATCTTAAAAGACAATTATATCTTTAAAACCTGTGATTGAACAATGCTTCCTCCTAATGTAACCAACTACCTCACTCTGAGAAGTGAGATAAGAAAAGGAGTGAAAGACAGTGAGCATTCTTGGCAAGAACAAACAAAAACAGAGATGATTAATGCACGTTAATGTGCATCGAACCTTATTTACGCTAACACTCCTCAGTAAAGTGCGTGACTGATGGAAATTGACAAACGTTACGTGAGTTGTAATTTGGTGCAAACTATGACAATGATTCTGAAATGTCTTTAAAGATTACCAAAGATACAGTTGTCATTTCTGTACCTGAGAGGTAAGCTCTATTAAGTATAAGTTCAGTAAAAGAATGGCTTGTACTCTTCTTTCACAAGACTTGAGTACTGTTTCCCATTCGTCGTATTTAGTAAATTACATAAAGTGCTAACTCAATTTACAGAAGGATTTTCTGATTGCAAGAATGCCTACAGCTAACGAAACTAAACGATGACAGTGCAACGCATCGATCATGACTGATCAGTAGACGAGGAACACTAGGTGGAATCCATAGCTCTTTAGACATTGAGCAAAACAATGAACAGGAACACTGATTAAAAATCTGAATTATAGTCAATTGCGGAGTACGAACCTTTTCTAAGTTTTAATTTAGTCAATATGGTAATCAAGGTCGCAGCAAACCCTCTAATTTCTGCAGGTGAGACACACACGGTGCAATCGACAGCTCTTTGGAAATTCAATTAAACAATGAACAGGAATACTGAATCAAAATTCGGAAGTATGATCCTTTTCTAAGTTTTAATTTAGCCAAGTATGGTGATCAAGGTAGCAGAAAATCCCCCTGTTTCTCATCTACAATTTGCGAAGACATAATCAAAATAAGGGGAAATAAGGCTGCGAAAGTTGTTTTAAAGGGCTACATGAAGGGTAAAAAGAAAAAAAATGTTTTTTTTTAAACTTCTTGGTGCTTTATGTTGTAATTTTGAGTAATTTTTCAAGTAATCTTAGCTGGCAAGAAATGTTTACTACGATCGGGATATTTGTTTAGTATTTTGAGGGAAATATTGTGACTGAAACCTGACAACATAGGTTGAGATACACTTATTGAATTGATTATTCTGTTCATGTAAAAGTAAATGTTCACAATATTTGAGCGAGTTTGTGTTTAGTGACATTTCTACTTAAACTCTAGAACACGTATAACTGAATTAATTATTTAAGAAAAATATCAAAGTACTAAAACAGATTGTAAGAAAGACTGGAAATTCATTTGGAGAAATACATTGAATACTTACAAGATAGAGATTCATATCACAAGAACGTTTTTACATGGTATTGGCATTTACAAACATCACTTTGTGAAAGAATGTAACTTATTTTAATTCTGGACTTTTGGCTTGACACCAAACCAATTACACGTGAAACAAGTACTAAGTCATTCGATACTGATCAATATAGTGTATATATATATATATATATATATATATATATATATATATATATATATAATGTGTGTGTGTGTGTGGCAATATCATTACTTCAAAAAGTATCGAAGATATTACATAACATTTCTAAATAGTGCAGTTTACTTCATGTACGTCTTCTAAGAAAAAAAATATGTTATTTGTAATAATCATTTTTCCTTAGCCCCCGTAAACTCAGTATGATTGTTAAATTAATATTTAAGTTATCGTACCTTTGAATAACTTAATTTAGAATGAGGAACTTAATGAAATTTTGTTGAGTTGATTAAATTGTTTTAACTTAAAGTTGCACTATGCTGCTCTGGAGCTAGTTTTTCAACATTTTTTTTTAAATTTTGTTTTGAATGGGACATTTGAGTAATATAACTGTGAACCTCAGCCCATTACGATTACATAATAGCAATGCTTGTTAAAATCCATAAATATACCTGCAGTTTTGTCAGATGGATGAAAGTTTTCCGGAAAACGGGAAATTGTGGGCCACATGAAGGATAAAAGGGACACAAGAAACAAAATGGGGAAACTTTGTTAAATATTTTAATCATTTTTTTGTTTTAAATTTTCAGCAATTTTCAAAGTAAACTTAGCAGGTGTGAAATATCTACAAAAATTGGGAAATTGCTCAGTATTTTGAGTGAAATATAAGGACGGAGACCTGATAACAGTGGGCGGAGAGTTATCTGATTTATGTTCATTTCAATCCACCTTCACCTTAGAGAAGTTATGGGAAACCTCATTTTTGGGGGAGGAGGGAATCCTTCGTGCACCCATAGGACAATTTTCGAATATGCCATTTTTGGATTCTGCAAGATATCACTGCAAGTGTTTGACAATAGCACGCTGCATAAGCTCTACTCTTATTGTTAGGAATGTCCACCCCCCCTCTCCATTGCGGTCGTGCAAGCAATTCCCCCATATAACATACTTAATTCCCATCGAATGCAAAGGAGAAATATTAACCATTAAACTACAGTCATTTGATACTTTCCTAAAAATTTATTTCTGGCAAAAAATATATCAATAACAGTAATTTTTGCTGCATAACTTAATTTCATTTTAAATTACATGTGATTTAAGTGATAAATTAATGCTTTAAAAACCAGTTATCAGGTATAGACAACCTTATAATATCATTAGCTTACATAGATCTGCAAAGTAATCAAAGTACTCCAAGTAATGTGAACTTTTTTAATCTATCAATAAAACCGTACGCAGAATCTTTCTGATTATATGTCAATTCAAAGCAAATACTTTCTCATGAAACACAATACAAAAGTAGAATAAGACATAAATTGCAATTAGTGTGTGTTCTGAGTGATCAAAGTAGTCTATTTCTGTATATATTGTCATTTTCTAGGTTTTGTAACAGAGTTACTAATTAAAACAGCCGTATAGTCTTGATTCATGGACAGTTTGTTAGAATATGAGTACGGCAATTACCGTGAACATTAATGTATATGTGCTGTACTTTTGCAGTATAGCGATGATAGAAATAATGACACTCCTAGTACAGGTATCAAATCAATCGTACCTGTTAACAAAGCCCTAGTCTTTCTAGTACAAATTTGATTATTTTCACTAAAAATCTGCTGGAACGCTTTAAATATCTGCGGATTTTAACTAGACAATGGAATAGAAAATAAATATCCTCTTAATCTAAAGCTACAAGTACAACACTTCCGTATATCACATAATAGAAAATTGCGAATAGATACGAATAGGCAGCGACCATAGCCTTATTTGGAGTACTATCCCGATCAGTGTCGAACTGGTTTCCACGGAACACCGCCTAGAAGAGCAGAGTAGGGGTCCAACTTTAGGAATCGTATACATCCCGTAAAATACGGGATCGTCCCTTTCTCAGAGTTCTGTCCCGGTGTCCCAAAAACGTTTGCCGAAACGCTAAAATGTCCCGTGTTTTGTTTATGAAATACAAACTACATGGTCAATAGTTGTTAACAGTCAACAAAAATCTAATAGCTCATTGTTTCTCCCACAAAGTCATTTAATTTAAACTACTTTCAAGTGACGGACAGACAATAACTATTTTAGTTCGACAAATTAAGCGTTTAGTTGTAGTAGCAACATAAATAACCGAAGACAGAAATACATTATTCCAAAAACCATTTTTTTGTGTGTGTTCAGAATACAAAGCAAAACAATGGTTTTCCCATATCAATTGGAATTATCCTCATCACACATGCAATTATGTTTAAAAACGATAATATTTTTAATGAAAACATTGTTTAGAATACGAAATGAGAAATATATAAGAAACACCCTTTAATAAACACAGCTTTATTCCGAAATCAATAACACCTTTAGAATACTAATTTAATACACTTTCAAGTAATCTACTCGAAATTATGATTTGGAAACATTTACCTGGTCGTTTCCTGGAGTGATTGGAGACCAAAAAATGTTCTTCACAACCTCAAAAAATTTCAGACCCCATATTGTATGTGCTATAACTGATAGGAAGCTCCCCGCTAAAGCTACGTTTCACAAAGCCTTTACGATAACCACATAAACTCATAGATAGTGCAAATGAAGTAGTAGCTTGGAAACACACATAGGCGACATTAGGAACAGGGGCGATATTTTGGGACACCTACCCTAACGTGTTCACTATCGATAGGATCATTAATTTTAATGTTTTAAAGCTGTCGGAGACATGCTCCAAATAGCCAGTTCCAGGTCTCTAGGTCACCCCTGGGATAAGATATGGAGGTGAAAAGTCCCCATAAGAAAACCCTGGGGAATGGGGTGTCATTTTATATTTTAATAATCGAAAACTACCAATATTAGTGTCAAATCCATAATTTTTGGAATCACTGAGACTAATATTGTCACTTTTACTGGCTCAAAATCTGAAAGTGCCTAACCCAATAAGATAGCAATAGCGATTAGTAAACCAATGACAATGTGTCGCAACGGCATCTGATACGTATGACTTGAAAAAAAGGAAGAAAAATCGAAAAATGAATCGGAATTATTTACAAACAGTTCCTGTTTCGGAAACAGTTCCTGCTCCCGTTTTGATGAATGGGATCTGCGATGTATCTTGTAACAATTATACTACAAGTTAGTGGGTGCTTACCCTACATTGGTTTTGTTCCCACTCCTCCCTCCCCGCCCCAGGGAGTGGAGGATGAACGTGAACTTCATACAAAGTATCACTATTCATCTCAGCGACCCCGTAAAGTAAACTATGGATTCGACATTAATATTGGTCGTTTACGATTATTTTTGTCACCCACTCCCACTTCCAGGGGGTGGGGAAAGTATTAATATTCATCTCAGCAACTCCGACAAAATAACCCTTGAGAACACATTAAAAGAAATAAAAAATGTTGTTAAGAGAATACATCAAAACTAATTAATTTTTATATTTTAAAAATACGCCAAACTCGGAACGAATAATCAGCAAACAGGATAATACTAACAAAGATAATCAGGAGTTTGCTGTATATAAACATATTTTATTTGTTGATGTATACGTTCGGTATATGTCGCTGACACATGTGGAATTGGGCAGTGGAATTTGGAAATGAAAACTTCATTTGCTTCGGATCCGAGTCACAAAACTTATTTTTTCTTTCAGTGTGCTGTCGTCATTTCTGAGAACCACTCTTGTATGACCGCTTCATGACAGACACTTCACGTTCACGACACTTCACAACACTGGCAGCAAGTAATCAGTAATTGTTAACTCACCATTGTTCTTCAGAAAAGTGTCTGATTGAAAATTACAAAGTGGTTGTCGCTTTTTGCATTAGCGCAAGAGAGACTAGAGGGGAGGGGAAATAGACGTACAAACGATAAGAAACTTGCATGTGTTGCTTAGTAGATTGTTGAAGTTACAATGAGCTAGTTACTACATTTCATACAAAAAAATGAAAAAAGGCAAAGATTAGATAAATGAAAAGACAAACAAGAAGAGAAGACCTTACATTATATTCTCAGTGTTGGTAAGCGTACAGAAATATGTTCATAAATTTATTTTCGAACACAATGCACTTCATATGAAATATTCATTATAAGTTAAAAGTCCTTAAATATGTATATGCAATATGCAAAATGTGTAATTATCCTAGCTCTACTGATAACAAAAATTCAATTACTGTAATGTAGAAAAGGGGCCCCCACTTTTCTACATTCTGTTTGCTCTATTGTAAATTTAGGCTATAATGATCATCATAATTGAACGAAAAATGACGGATGTACCATGTTTTCTCTGTCGTACATCGCAGTAACCTTGGGAAGGAACCCGTAAGGCCTTCTGGACGTAGTAAGATCTACAATTATTTTTCTGTCAGTGCGAATTCTCAGTGACGTGCATCTAATGTAGGCCCGAATTGCTTTTTTTTATGTTGTAGATACTTACATAAGGATAAAAAATTTATATAGAAAAAACGAAGTTTTAGGGTGGAGCTGGGCCTCCGGCCCTGGCCAGTCCGAGACTGATCTCAACATTTAACTGAAGAAGCAGGAAAACGGTTGAAGCCTCAGACACTATACAGGCAGCAGGGCTCGGATTTGTGTGCGTATTCATTATGTATGTAGTAGGTTATTGATATATATGAGTTCAAACTAATTATCTATCTATGTAAGTATATACTATCATTGTAAACAGAATACACGTATTTTTAGAGAAATGTTATTGTTTTTATGTTCTTTGAAGTAAACTGATATAATCGTTGCAGCACTGCCTTGCCATTATTAACAAACGTAGAAGCAAGTGTTGGAGTAGCAAACTTACTGTTTGCTTCAAACTGATCTGAAAAATTTGATTCATTTACCATAACTCCTTCTTTGTACGATAATTTCGTTTTCCGTTTATTATTTTTTTCCGTTTAATATTTACCAGTTTATTTTTTTTCTAAGCATTTTTTTTAAGAAGCTGAGCTAGAACAATAATCGATTTACAAGTGTCTGGTGCCATTTGTTGTGTTGTTAAACCACTTATAAAAAGTAACTTTGGAAGGAGTTTCCAATATCAAAGATACCATCAGGAGGTAACCAAACGGCGCCACTGAAATGTGCCACTAACATTACCGATGCATATAAGTATGGGTTTGTTGCTTTTGTGTTTATATGGGTGACATTGTCAAACACAAAGGACCAAAGCGAAATGAAAATATGCCAAGACGCTTTATGATTGAAATTCGGTTCGCAATGTACGAGTTCCTTTGTTTTATGTTTACTTCTTTTCTAATTCAACACGCTCTTTTTTACTACCAAACAAAATAAACTAATTAAACTGAATTAGGCATGCATAACATATGTTTGTCTGCCTCCTACCCCTCCCCTATGCAGGCAGTTCATCCTCACCTTCTCTGTGGACTTTTCCTGTACAGATGTTGTGTGTACATAGCTCGCGAGACTTGTAGCCAGCCAATAGAAACAACATCATTGCTGCGACGTACTTAAACATCAAAACGGATAATAGGGTGTGGGTAAGATATATGTGTGCTTGCATATTTCTTGTACGCCTTTCTTTAGCTCGAAATGCGTACGGGACCTGGAAGACTGCGGAGCTTTATGTGTCTGAAAGACATGACTTAACACTGAATTCAAATAATCACCACTAAGTTATAACAACAACGAATGTTTCATTTCCTTATTAAAAGCAATTTAGAACTTTTTTATAACTTTCTTCCTTTGAAAACATTTTAGATGACAAAAATAACAGGTAGTTTACAAATACAGTAAAACGTCTGTTAACCGAAATAGCGTATAACCGAAACGGCAAAAAAAAAAGAAAAGAAAACTAAAAAGATAAAATTTGAAATGCTAACAGAAAAACATGAAGATTTATTCAAAAAACAGTAAACTTAGTTGACTAGGAAGTTGTCCAACTGTAGAAGCATTTAAAGCTTTACTAAAAATCTGTTATATACGTAATCTAAAAGTATTTTTTATCATTGCCTTCAATTTTTTCACTTTAAACTTTGAAACAATACACATCCTTTAAACTAAATTTTGGTTATCCGAAATTAGCTCCGCCCCCTTTATTTCGGATAACAGAGGTTCTACTGTAAAGGGAAATAACTTGCAAGGAAGACGCAGGAGCATCACTTTTTTCACATAGGGACACATAAAAGTATGTATATATATATTGGGACTATATAAAGGCAGACACGCATCCAGAGACAGAGAAAGATTTCTCGTGTTTTTCTGTCTTCTTATGAGTGATCTAGAAAAGATCATGTATAAATAAGAACCAGTAAACCTCTTGGAAATGTTTCGGCAAGCGTGGATGGCTTCTTTCCCGTTCTTCTCGTATTCGTATTGGTATTCACGTTATCGAGATGAAGAAAGAAAAAAACAAAGGAAAAGAAAACGTATGTTTTAACAAATAGTGAACTCTGTGCTTAATCAATTAGTAGGGTTCTCGTTTACTAAAGTATTTATCTTAGAACCTACTTAGCCTGCCTATTTTCTTGTCAGCCTGTCTACCTATTTATAGTAAACCATTTCTTACGACAAGCCAATAGGGAAAGGACCGAAGAGGAGACGATGAGGCATTTTCTAACTCATTGAGTCATATGGGAGACAAGTGCTGTAGATTATGATAGTTCCTATTTGTTTATAAACAATTGAACAATATTGAAAGAAGCATTTGCTAAGAACATTTATTGTTATGTGGATTCAAGAACAAAAATGTGAGAAAAGGTATTGATTAAATGTGTTGTATTGTGTTATATGAAGACCAACGTGAACTCCAAGAAAAAAAAACTTGAAGCGTGTGAACTGGGACCTTAGTAGATAAAATTAACTGGGCAGAAATTATACATAATTATCAAGTGCTGAAGAAAGTGGATTAAAGACGAATCAGAACGATGATGCTGTAACTGGGGCATACTATAGCAATTACAGAAAATCCATTCTGATTTTCAATGTAGTCAATGTGAATATCTGAAGGAAGAAATGTACATTGTTACCAGAGGTAAAACTTCTTTCCCGGAATAACTTTGAATGGATAAAACTGTTTGGGTACGGTTTCCTATAAATCAAAGAGAATGTGATTTTCTGTAAGTTATAAAATACTTCTAAAATCGGTATATCTCTTCCAAAGTTATTCGGAAAGGAAATTTTAAGAATAGGTACAAAGTGTTGACACTGACTGTAAAACAACAACCCAAAACCAAATGACGATCATAAATTCAACACCGAAACCACTGGACAGTGTGATATACGAGTATCAACGTTCTAGAGGAATTTAATTCCTAGCATCTGTATCACTGGTCTTTTGATGTTTATCTTTACTACATTATGTGTAACATTTTAAGATCACACTTAGGTATTAAAAGCAGTTTCTATTATTTCTGGTAATACATGAAAATAACTGTTTCCTCTGCTTAGATCATTTTTATAAACGTCTGAAAAATTGTAACGTTATGGAAATATAAAGTGTTATTTCATACTACGAAATGTTTAAAAAGTTATATTCTTGGTACAGCCCCTGTGATGATCTCGCTTTCTGATGTTTCAACAGCTTTTGTCCATAAAACACTATAGGGCATTTGTCAGACACTATATGGTATTCCTGCCTAATTGTGTAATATAAATAACTTTTTTGGGGCATTGATAAGATTTGTTAAACACTGACAAATAATGCCGTGCGTAGTTGTCTGACTTTGCTAATTTGTTTGGACCACTATTGTTCTCAACATATCACTACTGATCAGTGCAGAACATGACCAATACATCTCACGTTGCATCGTGATGATAAACCGTTTCATTTAGCACAATTATCTTAGTAAGACAATACTTGAATGTAAAATATTTAAAGATATTTCCTGTTTCCGTAGTGTACCCTATTGTTTTTCACTTGACGGAAGTTATGGAAAGTAAGAGCTTAATAACTTTGGGCTTCGTTCTCTCAGTTTTACTGAAAAATATGTCAAAAAACTGTTGAATTCAACTTTTCAATTACCGAACTACTGAGACTCAGTGGTAGAGCATTAATTTCCTATTCAGGAGATCCTGGGCTAAATCGCACCTCAGTCACACCAGTAAAATGCCGGGATTGTACCTTGAAGTTAGGTCCTGGCCAAATCCTTTTCTCTATCCTATCCTAAAGACGCCTAAGGATGCCCAAAGACCATTATGTCCTAGGCCTAAAGATGCCTAAAGACCATAATGTAAATTAAAATTAAAATTCAACTTTTCAACTATCCTAACTTGACTAATTGGATGATATTTAGGCAAGAAGGAAAACAAATGTGTACACGTTTTTTCCTAATACATATAACTTCTCTTCGCCCTTCCCTCTCTTATTCTCAAAGAAAGGCAGAAATACTTGGCACTAAACTAAGCAAATTCTTAAAGAAAAAGGCAGTTACAGTAAAGAGATGGGAAAATACACAAATGAAAACAACAGAAAGTGACATGAAGGAAACGATGAAGAACAATCCAATGGAAAATAGCATGGGCCCAAGAGAATATTAAAGATGGGAGCCCAAGAGGAGGGAGAAAAATGCTGGGGAACCCCTTGGGAAGACAGTTTGAAAAAAAAACCTCAAGAAACAGCAAGGCGGACGGTAGCGAATTCCGTGGTATTTGCGGTTTAGTTCGTCTGAAGCGCCAAAGCATTAACTTTGATAATCAAAATTTTACCAAGGGAACGTATCTAGGAAAGAATGAAAAGCAAAGGAAGAGAGAAGATATATACGAAAAAGAAAAAGAAGCCGCCACAGGAATCGAAAAAACAAGAAATGCACACCAAGGAACAAGAGGGGAAGAACATGAAAAAAAAAATAGAAGGTTACAAGAGACATTGCATATAATAGCACTGAGAGACAGAAAAAGAGAAAAAGACGTTAAATGGGATAGGTCAAGGGCCATATCATCAGTAACTTGAACCGTCGTTTCTCTTCGTAGAACCAGCTTCTAGAGTTAAATTAAACTCTCTCTCTCTCTCTCTCTCACGCACACAGAGAGAGAGAGAGAGACACACACACATAAATTTTTAGTGAGAGACAACGAGAGAGGGACAAGGAAGCAGACTTGCACACACCCAGATTAACACATTTGTTTCAACATGCAAACAAGATGAGTTTTTATTTTTATTTTTTCTCCACAGAACACAAACTTTTGTGCATATTAAAAACAAAATAATTTCACGATTGATGTCAACACGAATAGATACAAAGAAGAACATTTGCAGAATTTAATTTTCCACTTCGGAATCTACCTTACCAAAGTTGTTGTACCCATCCTCAGAAGCTAAATGGTTCTTTCAGAACCTTAAATGCAATCCACTAATTCATGTTAGATAATTTTAAATGTATTGGTGTTTGATTTCCCTCATTTGTGATACAACTTCATGTTTACTCTTAGTCTTGAAACGATATTTTTTTTTTTTTTTTACAAAATATTATTGGAATATTAGTGTTGATCATTTCCGAGAATCTAGGAAAAAGTTCAAAGAAATGCGCTTTGTAATTATGTCTTGAAGGTTGACATGTTTGGAAGTTCTACAGTGCGAGGAATGATATGTAAGTGAACAAAAATTCAATTTTGAGAAGTTGGTATACTTATTAAAACGAAACTTACAATTTTACGTATTAGAGGTTTCTTGTTCCTGTCAACGGTTTAGAAGAATTCATAATGGCAAATTTACAACATAAGCAACAATGTCAAGAGAAGTGCTAAGAATGATTATTAAATAATTCCTTAATTTCAACGTTGTTCTTTGTTAAATTATGGAAAGTACATAAGAATTTATATCCAGACCTATATATAGAATTTATATCCTAAGGTAAACTTTGTTTCAGTGAGAGAGCAGTTCGAAACGAATACACCACAGGTATATCTGAATATACTGTATATCCCGCGAAACTTTGTTAAAATAGGTCAAAGGTAGTTGCTAATGACTGCCATTCTAAATCAAAATGGGGAATACATGTTAAATCGAAATAAGACGTGCTGGTTATATTTGTTCATACACCTATGTTGTTAAACTTTATTTCACAGAATATAATTATATCAACTCTGATGCAATGAGGTTTAAATATGTTGTTTATAAATAATAGTAAGGTTGAAAGAACTACATATAAAATTATATATAACATATTTTAAAAACGAAATAGAAACTGCTGGGTAGCAGACAAATATCACATACAGTCTCAAAAATGACAGGCTTTCGTAAAACGGTTTGTTACAAATAATTTGAGAAAGTTTAGTATTTGTAGAATTTATAAGCAAAATAATGAAAGATTTCAGAATTAATTTAAAAGTATGGCATGGACTATTGGTTATCTTACATATATTATTTCTGAACAAAGTAGTTATACGCTTGAATTATTTACCGTTTACATCTGAATGTTGTAATATACTGTATATTTTTCTAACTCATTTTTCTGATCCTTCTTCCACCCCTCGGCACCTATCAGATCATTTCTTATGGAGTATTAAACATTTTTTGTTTCTTAGTAGAGAATGAAAAACGGCGTCCCCCAAGAGTCAGTTCTCAGCCCCTAACACTACCTCAGTCAAGCGTATAAGTAATCCTGCTCTCCTATTTATTTTATTTTATTTTTCCTTCTTTGAAAAGACTAACAAAATAAAGGGGAAGGCAAATATAACAGAAAATAAGGTAAGGAAGCAAAGGGAATAGTATAAAAAAAGAGCAGAAGTGGGAGATAGAAAGCTTAAGAAGAAATAAGAAGTGGCAGGGGGAAGAAAAGTCCAAGACAAATAAAGATCATAATTTTATCTGCAATTTTGCTCAACAGAAGATGAAGAAAAAAGAAACACCAAGAAAAAGGATTCACCTGAGTGTCTAAGGAATAGACTTTAGTACTCAACTGGGAAATGGAGAGATAATGGCATGACAAATATGCAGTGTTTTGAAATCAACACTCAATTATTTTTATTATAATTTTACATTTCAAGAATCAATGCTGAAAGCAAGCATACAGTATTCCTCATGCCATCTGGTGTTTGTAAGTTCGGGATATGTAAGTGGAGATAGGTTACTTAACCATAATGTTACGTGCAGATGGCAATACTGCATGACTCCTAATCTTGAAGTAACAGACTAGAATAGGCTCTACTGTCTACATCAAGACAGAAACGTTTATAATTGTTTATTAAGATCATTTTGAAACTATTTAGGTATTTGTTAAATGTTGCTATAATATGCGAACTTCCCCCTCATCTAGTTTATCGCTTACAGTCGCTTAATATTTTCATATAAATATTAAATAAGATGTTCTATTGAATTAGATGTATCGAATTCATATGAATCTCAATAAAACTCCCTGTCTCTGAACTCATTGCAATAGAACATCTTAATATCAAGAAGAACGTACAAAATAATGGTGACAACTATTTACTTTTTAAACATTAAGGAATTGAATATACTCACCTGCAACGAGGAGAGTCGCATTACGGCTTCTGGCTTCTCCAAAGTCGTTCCTTGCCACGCACCAGTAAACACCACCGTCTTGTTTGTTCTTACCATTCGTCACTTTGAGAAAGAAAAGCGACCCCGTATTAAGTAAAACTCGATGAGACTTCGGGTCTGACGGCGCAGTTTTCAAAAGTTCTCCGTCTTTGTACCATTCAATCGTGGGTGTTGGTTCACCTTCCGCATTGCAGTTTAGCATCACTGGGAAATGCTTTGGCACTGTGGCATCTGTTGGATGTTCTGTGATTCGAGGGGCCTTGAAGTGACCTGACCAAAGAAAAAACGAAACATGTTAGTCAACAGCAAATCTAAGAACACATAGTACTCACACAAATACAAAACAAACACGTAAATTTATGTTCTAAGCAATGCAGTTAATAGTTTCTTAATTAGATGAAAGATTGACACCTTTCTGTATCGTTGCTGCTATAATTTCACACTGGTAACAATGGCAAGGAATAGGTACACTTCTTTTACATTATAAAGAAGTCTGTTAAACGTAGGGATGTACACAAGTTGAGCCAGAGGTAATTTTATAGAGTAGAATTTCAAGTAGAGTCGAGTATGATATTTGGCTCGCCCGTGGGACTCGTTGACTCGTTTAAGCTCGTTTTTAGTATAGGTAAAATAAGCAAATAAATAAATAAAAAAAATGGAAAGATTCCTGCATTCATGAAACTTTGGTAATAAGGTTGTAATGTATGCCCAGTCGAAACCACTGAAGCTAGACAAACGAAATATGATACGCTGCTGTATCATTAAGAGTAGATTACGGGGAAAATAAAAAAAATGGAGAAAGTCGCCATCTTGAATCCAATAGAGCCGATTAAAATATATGTGCACATGTATGTTTCTGGGCCATACCGGATCAAATATGTCGAGTCTTTTCAAATTTGAAAATGTTATGGTAAACTACACTTGATGACTAACTTTCATGCCAAGTTTCGTTTCTCTAGCTCCAGTGGTTCGGCCTGGGCATATTTCGACATTTGTTGGCCATATTGGATTCAAGATGGCTATTCTTTTTAAATTTCGCAATTTTCTCGCAACCTACTCTTGATGGTACACATTTATGAAAATTTTGTTTATCTAGCTTCAGCGGGTTGGCCTGGATGTTCTACTTTTCTCTTTCTATATATATATATATGATTTGTCCGCCATATTGGGTTGAAGATGACGATTTTCTCCAAATTTTGTAATTTTCCTGTAATTTACTCTTGATAATACATCAGCATATCAAATAGCATTTGTCTAGCTTTAAAAAAATGTTCTCTAAAGCCTACAGAAATGGAGTTCTATGCTAAAATCTGCCTTTTAGCCGCCATGTTTCAAGAGGCTATCCCCCAACCCAAGGTTATAAATTTAGCATTATAGTTAGGGCTCTTAAGTGTACAATCGTGCCAAATTTCAAAGCTCCTCAACCGTTTGCACCCAAAAAGTACCTAATGATTGGACTATATGGGGATGTCATGTAATATCCGGACGGTTAGCGCACAATTTTCGGTTGTCTGCTAATATTCGGATAACAGGTAATATTCGGATGACGGAAAAAATCCGGATGGTTAAATTAATACCGGTTAATTTGTGGTCTGGTTGTCCATAAATTTTGACCATCCCAAGAAGACCACATAGAGACATTAATACTGTAGATTTGGCTCGCATTAATACTGTAGGATTTGGCTCGTTATAGCTTGATTCGACTCGGAACTCGAGTGAATTTCGAGTCGAGTTTCAAGTCGAGTTGGACAATATTTGCCGAGTCGAGTTGAAAGATTTATCTTACGAGTCGAATCGAGTTTAACGAAAACTCGAATTGAACTCGCTTGTGTCAATTCCTAGTTAAACGCATTATATGAACCAATCTTTGATAACTTTTTAAATGCTTTTTCATATCTGATTACTTTTAGAACATTCTTTGTACATTATCTGAAAAATGGAAATCGCAGATAAAGAAACATTCTTTTCGCAGCTAAAGAAAATATACATATGCTGCGAGGCTAAGAATAGAACTGTGATCCTTTCGATAATAGTATATTATTATATTAACAAACTGGGCCATGAAGTATACGGTAAATTTGTCACTTTCCTTGTTATATACACTGTACAGTGCACAATATACAGTAAATTATCTCACACTTAAAAGAAAGCAATGTACTTAAAAATACTTCCATTAGTTACCATGGAAATTACCGAAAGAAAGCAAGTTTATGAGAAAGAAATGTCTTCAATAATTTATAGTACTGTATTTCCAGACCAGCGCACATGTCGCTAGCCAGTAGATAGTCAATTATTCAAACTAATAGAAAACAGTCTGAGTCCGAAGCTATATCAGCGTATTGTAATGACATTTCTTGTAAAAAAAAAAAATAGCGGAATTTGGAAGACATTCATGGAAGAATTCAAACATTGTATTTGGAGATGAGTGAATCAGCCGAAGTTATTCTAATATCGCGGTGTTGTAATAACTACTAATTCCAAAAATGTCGATGATAAGACGAGGGTGACTTCAATTCGTTTCTAACTGAAAGTACTGAAAGGTAGTGAAGAGTTCAATACCTGAAGCTTACTAAGATTATCTCAGTTGCAGCAGTCGATAAACGTAAGCGTAACACATTATAATTGAAGATTCAAGGTATCACTTGTTGAAATGCAGCACCTCAAATTGTTAGAGAACTATAAAAGCACGATGAATTCTTGCAATGGTACACTCAAAGAAAAAGATAATACGAGCTTTTTTTTTCATTTGGGACCCTCTGACCACCACTACCTCTCAGCCAATCTTGGCTCAGCCCCGCTTCGCGCATTTGAAATGCAGCGAACTAAAAGTGTTCTCCACGGGACTGGGGCAGGCCATCCCCGGTATTCGTCTCCCTGCTTCGGCCCCTGACACGGCGCCGAAGCACGGAGTCGGCAGGACCTGTTGTTCCTCAAGGTATTATTTAACATACAAAAAGAGAAAATAATAGCAAAGAGAGGGGGCCGGGGAAGTTCTTTTAGCCTGGCTCCCGCTGGCAAATCCAGGCCCTTTTTCGCGAGTGGGGGAATTTCTTCTTTTATTATTTTTTTATTTTCATTTCAGTTTACAATACGTACATACATGGACCTGAGCTGTAACAAAATACAATCACATATTAAGTACACTGTGTTAGTGGTTTAATGTATTAAGTAATTATTATTTATTTGGGTTAAATTTTACTATTATTTATTAATGTTTTTCACTTTATTAATTCCTGCTTTTATGTTGTGACTTCGGTATTTTCTTAAGTGTCGTCCTTACTAATCCTATATATCGGTGTTATTAGTCCTTACATAGTTGTCTAGTTATTATTGTTAGTATCAGTTTTTTTTTATTTATACAGTCAAAATTACGTTATTGAAATCACTTCCCGCACTGTGCTATCTGTGTAACTATCTTAATAAAAATTTATACTTCATTTTCCGTAATCTATTGATTAATGATATATAAAATTTATCTAAAATAGAAGCAATTCAAATACAAAATACAAGGACACTAAACAATCATTCATTTATATGGACTTCAGTTCCTCTATCTATACATTTTAAACCAAAAAAAAATATATCATCAGCAAATTATCACAATAAGTATTAATAATAGTTTACATTTAATTCCCTATGAATTGCTCCGTATCAGAATTTAATTTTTATCCTTCACCTATCTACTCTAAGCTAATCCTAACTATCCTAACTAATACGAGTGTTGGCTTGGTGGAGGGAAAAGGGAGGAAGGTTATCCAATGTCGGAGTGTAGTTCCCGACGAGAAATTCCCGATCCTCACTGCAAGCCAAACAAGTCAAGAGAGGTGGTAGAAGAGACAATTTTCATTGCACTATTCTAAGAATCATTTTATTCGAAACTCGAATGAAGTTTCTCCCTCCCTCTTTCTCTCTCTCTCTTTCTGTGTGTGTGTGTTTACCATATGAGTGTGAGAGTTGCAAATAATAGATAATGTAATATCATCAATATAAACTGAAAAATAACTATTGATAATGCAATCCCAAGTTTAAGTTGAATTGATAATGTATTTTGTTTAAATGACGAGATTTGCGAGAACGATATCTAATACTTAGTGATAAGCAAGAGTGCGTTATATATAAAAAATATTAACCTGTTTTTAACTTGATTTCAAAGCGTGTTTTTAGTTGTGTGAGGCCATGCAGAAATTAGTAAAAACCAGAATAAGTTACTGAGAATTAATCAAACAGTAAATAGTATAATAGCAATTCTAATAATGAATCGAATATAGAACTGGGGCTTGGATAATAAACAGAAATCAAATCACCATCACGCGTGTAATAGTCAAACTTTAAGAGTTGCGGTAGAGCTCAGCTCTGGTGTTGTAGGTCGTCGGTTCGATCCCTGCTCATGTTATGTGGACTTTGTGGTGGACAGAGAACGTGTAAGTGGGTTGTCTCGGGGTTCTCCCGTTTCCTGTAACTTCTTCATTTAACCAATTCATTCCATCATCATCCATCCGACCTGAGCCAAAGTTACCTAAAGGTCTTAACAATAAATTCAAATTCAACGATTCGCGTCAGGTGTAAATGTTTCAGAAATCATAAAATTGTATGGTACTGACTTACAGACAAAAATATTTTGCAAAATTACAACCACCTAGGAATACCCCAAAGTTTTCGAAATATTGAAACTTGAATAAATCGTATATGCATTAAGAAATCAAACAGCGCTATCCTGGCCTTGTGGTATATGGACTAATGTCTCGGAATTGGTATGACCCGCTGCTCGTCATCTTGACTGAAGATTTCCAGGATGAAACTTTAACTACACATATACCACGTAATATTCCAGGAATATCCCGTTTAGATCCGTTGTGGAATATTCGAGATTTTGTGTAAGATCGAACAGTGTTTCTCATCCTGTTTCGTTTCCAGGCTCACCAGTAGTCCTGAGCAATCATCGCAACGTTTCAGAGAGAAAAAGTTTCGAAAGAAGGGATTGAGGACTTTCGGTGTGGGGGTATACAGGAAAAATTGAGAGGGTGAAAGTGGAGTTTTTAAAGGTTTCTTTCGATTTTTCACCGTAACGGTTTCAAAGATGCCGGTGCTCTAAAGGATTTGGAGGTGACACCCCCAGCGAAGGGGTCTAGCGGAATCACTGCGAAATTACGCAATCATCAAAAGATATATGCTAGGATAACAACAATAATAATGGAAGTGACAGAATCTATGAAAGTGGTATAAAGAAACATAACATTGTGCTGATGATAAATCGTAGAGAGAGGTGCTGGTGATTATAAACCAGAGACTGCTTATATTGAACCGAGTTGTTCACATTAACAGGTTCAAATCATTCTTAGCACACGAAAGAAAATAGGTGGCCGAGGTGGTTGTGTGGTGTAAGGCCAGTGTCTCCTAGGTGATGGGTTCAAATCCCGCCGGGAACATATATGTTGGGTGTGGATTTTAACAAGTATTACACTCGTATAATCTTTACGTGCCAATATCAAAAGTTACTAAAATGGCATATACAAAATAAAGCTTACCAAAGTTACTACGAATGAAAATAAACTAAATGCAGACTGCTATAAACCATTCCGTTTAGACGCTGCCAAACAGACTTCAACCGATGAGCCAATTCAACACCATCTACTCTGTTACTGCTGCGGGCAGGGATGTCTGTATTCTTCTGTCGGAATATTCACTTTCTTCCATCGTCTCTTTGCTAATAGAACTACAGTATTTGTGAAAAATAATAGGATGTTACACTCTTTAGGTGATTTTATTTCTATTGCTGAGTTTCACTGACTAATTAATTAATTAATTAAGTTTTTGTCATGGTTATTAGGAAGCCACCACATACATTTATGAATATAATTATAAATTCTGTTCGTCCGAGCAGTTAAAAAACGGAATAATATTAATAACTATTTTTTGCCGAATAGGACTACGTTCTGGCTTTGACGATATTCCCCATTCCACTCTATATTATATACACAAAAATGGATTTCAACCTATTTAAATATGTAGTGTATTGTCTAATAAGGGTGAGAGAAGGAAGTAGCTGACTGACATTGAAGCTGAAGACTTGAACCTAGATCCTACTATTTACCGCCTGTTCTCGTCTAAGGGAACCAACGCTATCAATGGCAAAAACAAGGGTTAATTGATTACAAAAGCTGGCGTGTTTGTAAACTATCTTGTGTATGAAAGCACAAAATAACGATGCCAGTCACGTGTAACTGTTGTTTCGGTGTTTGCAGCGCTATGCCTTATACGTCAGAGGTTACAAGGGGTCGTATAGTTGGTATGTGGGAGTGTGGGCGGCCCATATCTGAAATAGCTATTTTTGTTGGATACAGCGAAGACTGTGTCCGTTACTGGATTCATCGTTTTGAAGAAGAGGGCGAAAATGGTTTGAAAACACGTCCGAAGCCTGGTGTGCGGAAGAAGACCACTAGCGAACAAATTCAAGCTTTATTAGATTTGAATCGTCGTAATCCTTTCCTGCCAGCACCATCCATGGCCAGAAATTTACATTTACTAGTCTGCGTTCGCACTGTAAGATACCGACTGCATGCTGCTGGAATCCGTCACAGAAAAGCTGCTAGAAAAACAGAGCTCATACATGATCATCGAGCTTCTTGTATGACATTTTGTCTGCAGTATTTGCCAGTTGAAGATACCTTTTGGGAAACATTGGTATACATAGATGAGAAGGTTTTCTCATCTGATAAGGCCCATATGATTTTTAATAGCGTCCAAACGATACTCGACACTTCCCTGAGAATATTGTGGCTAGAGCACGTAGTGGCACGGTTAATGTGGCATTCTGGGTAGGTGACTCCAACAGGAGTTGGTGAAATGGTTGAAGTGTCCTCTAGAATGGATTTGAAAAATACGTGGAAGTTCTTCAGGACTGTATGCTACCAAGTGTCCGAGTGGTCTATGCAGCAGATGAGATGGAAACAATTAAATATGTGCATGATAAAAGCAGTGTGCGCACCTCCGGCATTACAAAAGCTTGGTTTGTGAAACATCCAGAGATCGACTTACTCGATTGGGCTACGAAATCACCGGATCTGAACCCTATTGAGCATATCTGGACGATAATGGTTTGCTGCTGGGAATGCCAGCGAGAACGAACAGCTGATGCTCTCAGAGAACATGTCAGAGATGTATGGGAAAGTATAAAAATACGACCACGGATATGTTCTTCGTTAGTGCAGTCAATGCCGAGAAGAATAAATGAAGTGTTGAACTGCGAGGGCTGGTGGTCAAACAATTAAAAGTAATGATATATTTTTCACAGTTCCAGTTACACAACTTTATTCCCCTGATCAAGAGATATAATGTTGGTTGATTTCGTTGCATGCTCTCACACAACATGCGAAAGAAACTAAAAAAATGTGTAGGAGATTTTGTGGTTTAGACAGTTAAGTGTGTTCTTGAATTAACGTTTGCGTTGTAACTCTTTTAGTTTCTCAGCAAGCACCCTCATTTCCTTCCTCGCAGATTGACCACTCTCCTGCATTCTAACTTATGTAGGTTGACATGTCTGACTATATCTACCAACAAGTAATTGATCGCTCCTTGATGGTGATTGTTCTCGTTTGACCATCAGATGACGTGAACTATAGCTGCTATTTTTCAGTGAGCAAAAGAATAACTTCTGAAGGACCTGGGGCATGGTGCTTAGCTGTCGGACATAGGTCATTGTATAATCGTGGGATGCCATTTCAGTAGGTTCCCAGTCGTGTAATATCCTTTAAGTTAAACGGGCACCATTGTGACATTTGTCTTGCTAAGTGAACGGTTGATGGACATTCTAGCAAAGCCACCACCCAGTTTTAACAAAGCAAGGACCTTAGCCAAACTTTTCAGGTAGGAAAAGGGTATTCCTGGAGTATATCAATTATTTATTCTTTGGTCTAACATTAAGTTTCCATTTAACTTACATTTTTGAACTAGGTATGCACCTTCTAGGCTAATCCTGCCACATTCCGTCCCTCAGAAATGTTACACTTTAATCATAGCTACTTATCTGGTCCATAAATATAAGTTCAATAAAGAACTAAATGCTAGACTATCGCAATACGTATTTCCTTGCCTATTCTATAACAGCATTGCTGAAAGATTAGTCTTTCGTTATCTTCAATACGTCTCAAATTTCCCATATGATGTTCAACTATGAAATACCGTGCTGCATTTCAACGCGAAGACGAGATAAGAAGAATCTTTCTTGCGCACCGACATACACAATATACTTTCGTTCTGTCATATGCCTTTCTTATCTTAATTGTAACTTGCATGTTCCACCCTATTTCTCTTATAACACACCTCTATATAACCTCAACAACTGTTATCGTCTGCATACGGTTCGCGTTTAGTTTTAACATTGCATTGCAAAACTTGAACTTCTTTTATAAGACTGGTGATATGTGAATAGTAATAACAAACATATTTCATCAGTAAGTATAGTACTCTTCTAGTATCAAAATGGTAGGTTCTGGACTGAAAGAGGCATATGAGCCAAAGGTCCGTGAGCCAGCTGAACAGATACATTTTTAACATAGGTTTGCATCCGAGACAGATGGCGTTCACAGAACGAGGGATTAACATTGACTCCGAATCTGTTTAGTTACCACAGAGAATCGAACCTGGCATGCCGTGATTAGAGAGCTCGGCCACCCAGAAGTTCCTTTTCATTCGTGTTCTAAGAATTATTTGAACATGTTAATGTCAGTAACGTTGTTTGATCACGCGACCACTGGGTAGAGCGAAACTCGCTGCTGTTCTGTATATATTAACAAGTATGTCTCTACTATATTTCATAAGCAAAATGTAAGAGTTTAACTATGAAGTTCAGTTAAACGTTATACTTTTTCAACATAATGACTTAGGACAATTATTCCATTGAATAATGAAAGTAGGCAACTACAACAAACCTAAAATATATATGCATCAAGTTATTCTTTCTTTTTCTTTTTAAAAAATGAATGAAATCTATTGTTCCTTCGATGTATGTTTTACTTACCGTTTTCTGGAAGAATTGTCCACCTGTATCGTTGCATTTGTACAATTATTGACATATGTAATTTATAGCTACCAGGAGGTCGACTATTGTCACTCTTCATCTGGGACAAGGTAAACTATATTTGGTTACGTTGAGTGTGTTTTGCAATGTGAAATATGGAAATCAGGAAATCTTTACTGGATTGGTATAATGTAAATAAACTATTGTACATATTGCTGTAAACTATTGTACCTCTAGAAGTTTAGGCTTGATTTGTTCTTTCTGAAATATAATGAACATTTGCAACCTAGAACTTTCTACATTTAGTAATTAACATCTCATATAGGCTGCACTTTCGATATTCCCTCATCAAATGAATCTGAACTTTACTTAACCTATCCGGCCATCTCATAGTTTGGTAGATGTATGATTTGCTTGTTTCTTAAGTGATCTTTTGTCTCTCTTATAATAAATTTTAATAATAGCGAACTAGTATGTGCGATTCAAAACTTCACATACATAATGGTGATATTTTTTAAATATGTGCAGTCAATTTTGAGTGTTCTAAACGTCAGAAAGAACTTATGAGCTATAGTGCATCATTACGTACTACAGTTTGCGAATATTATTCTGGCTGTAATAGAGTTTTACATATTTTATTTAAGAGTTATTTACATCAAGTAACATGGTTTTGAACATAAACGCAGTAAATAAACACAACGACAAACGTATAAAGGGAACTGTGGACAGGGAACCCTGTTTTGTTTATATGGAGATGAACGGAAGTATGCATAAGGTCGAAATAGATTGTGGTGCTTGCGCCAATGTAATTTCAACAATTCATTTACAAACTATTCAAGGTAATATATCATTAGAGGATACATCTCAAACATTATGTACTGCAGATGGACATAGTCTCAAAGTGTAATTAGAATGTAAAATCAAGGAGAAATCAAATATTTTCGCAATTTTTCATTGTAGAAAATCCGATTAAATGGATTATATTAGGCAGGCCAGGTTTGAATAACTTTTGGCCATTTTGGCCTTCACTAGTGCACGTTCCATAAATATAGCAACCTTAGTAGAATCTGTTGAAGAAACGAATAGTAGGTTACAAAAATCGTTGAATGAGGAATTTTCTAAAGTATTTTCAACGGATGTATCGCGACCGATAAAAGGGTATAAGGTAAATGTAAAACTATGTAAAACAGCCGTACCTACGTTGAGAAAATTTTACCGCATTCCTTACAGCATTGAAGAAAAGGTAAAAGCTGCATTAGATAAACTGGTTACACAACAGATCATTGAACCAATAAAATACTCAAAGTGGGCTACTCCAATAGTAATTGTTCCAAAGAAATCAGGCGATATTCGAATATGTGCTGATTATAAGGTAACAGTCAACCGTTGTCTAGAGAAAATGTTTTATCCGCTACCTATGCTTGAAGACATCCTTCACAAAATTCAAGGGGCAGACACGTACGTTGTATTAGACTTAAACCAGGCTTATCAGCAACTCGCACTAGAGGACGAATCAAGTAAAATATTAGCAATCAATACACCTTGGGGCATATACAGAATGAGGCGGCTTCCATTTGGGCTATCAACAAGCCCATTCATTTTTCAGCAATTCATGGACACCGTACTGTTAGAGTTTCCCTGGGCCCAAGCATTTCTTGATAACGTCATTATTGCCGGAGTAGGAATCAATGGCTGTTATATTAAAACTAGGAAAGGTTTTGGCAAAATTTCAGGAATTAAATATCAAAGTTAACCTTAATAAATGCCAATTTTTCAAGAATAAAATTGAATATTTGGGCCATGAAATTTCCTCTGCAGGATATATCCCCATTCAGAAACATAAACAAGTAGTGTTGCAATGCCCGAGACCAGAGAACGTTTCGCAATTACGTTCGTTCTTAGGTTTAGTAAATTATTTTCAAAAAAATGTCCCACGCTTGTCCACTCACGCTCATTTGTTATACCATTTACTAAAAATAATTCGAAATGGGACTGGACAGCTGAACATCAAAACCAATTCGAAACAGTGAAGATATTAGTTACAGACTGTACTAAAAATAATGTATTTAATGCTCAAGAAGTGTATCTGTTTACAGATGCCAGTCCATATGGGCTATGTGTGCAGCTGTGCAACAAAGACAGCGATGGTAAATTAAAAACTGTATCATGGGCTTCGGCATCTTTATCTTCCGCCGAAACTATATATTCTCAATTTGAGAAAGAAGGGCTCGCTTTTGTTTATGGTGTGAAGAAATTTAACAAATACTTATATGGCCGTCCATTTACAGTCATAACTGATTCTATCCCGATGAAATTAATATTTGGTGAGAACAAAGCAATTCCATCAGAAATGCATCCCCGTTTAGTACGATGGGCGTTGTTTCTCTCGGGATACGATTATAAGATAATATATTCTAAGCAGGTACCCGTAGCAGACTGTTTGTCAAGATTGCCATCCTCTGAGACTACACAGGATGACGAAACCTCACAACAATACATTTTGTCTGTTAATCCTAATTCTTTAGTAATCAAATCTATTCCGGACGAAGTGTCAAACGATATGGTTTGAGTCAAATATTAATGTGGACAAAAGATGCATGGCCTAAAACTTTTTTTTAAAACCGTTCCAAACAAAAGAATTTCGAGAATATTTTCCCAAAAGAGCACAGATAACAATTCAATTTAATTGTTTGTTTTATGGGAGCAAATTAATAGTACCTCCCACATTTCGGAATGAAATATTTCAAGCGATTCATCGTACCCACCTTGGAGTAAGTCGTTTCAAAACGACGTTAAGAAATTACTACTGGTGGCCAAATATGGATGTAGAAGCTGATACTTATTTGCACAGTTGTGATAACTGCATACAATTTCAGTAGAATAGGTCACAATGTTATTATTCGTCTTGGGAACCATCGAATATACCATTTCAGAGAATACATCTAGATATTTTTTATTTTGCTGGGAGAAAATTTCTAATTATAGTTGACAGTTATTCCAGATGGCTACAAGTGGATTTAGTTAAAGGTACAACGGCACTTGAAATCATACAAAAATTAAGAATGTTTTGTAATTATGTCGGTTATCCACAAGTATTAGTTACTGACAACGGTCCCTCCATTTACTTCGCAGGAATTTCTGTCTTGGTGTTTCCAGCATAAGATATTGGTACGTAGATCACCGCCGTATCACCCACAAAGTAATGGGACAGCAGATTAACAAGTGCAAGATGTGAAACTGCTTTTAAGAAGCATGTAATACCAGGAAGAGCTCAGGATTGGAGCGAGATTATTAAACAAATTTAAAGTGACTTAAGGTTTGCATATACACCGTTACTAAATGGAAAATCACCAGCCCAATTAGTCTATACATATACACCCCATACAAGATTCAATATGCTAGCAAACCAAGTCGAGAATGAGAGGGTACAGCTTAAAAGTCCAGCGGAACACACACATCCAAAATTGCCTACACCAGGTAGTGAAATATATGTTAAGAATCTACCTATTCGTCAGCCTAAGTTTTTGCCAGCAAGAGTAATAAAGATAATTGGTGCAAGAATGTTGGAAGTGGAAATAGATAATAGAATCGGAAGAGTACACTTACATCAGGTGGAACCCAGGTCTAGAAGAACAACATTGAACGATAATCAAGGAATAAATATGTCCGATTTCTGGTGGCAAACCACAACATCAGAAGTACCTAATAAACAAAATATACCAGCTAATAGACCAGGTCATACTGGAGTAGAAGTGCGAAGATCACAAAGGATTCATATACCAAAGAAACATTTTGAATGTGAGGGATATGGATAAACTATAAGAAAGTTGATGTGCAAAAACTAGCCAGTGCATTACAACTGGATATGATTTAAATTGACCTAGAGGAAGCATATTCATGTTCAATGTGAGAAGTAGTGTATTTTAACAATTATTTTGATGATTTGACTTATTGTAATTATTGTCTTGTATTATACAGCTTATCAGAGGAAAACCGTCAGTTTTAGATCTGGAAAATCTTGGAAAACAGAGACAGACATTCGAGATAGAACTAAGCAACAGATTCAGCGCCTTGGAAGAGTTAGAGGATGAAGAAGACATCGATAGCAGAAATAAAATACTGACTGAGATAATAAGAAAAACAGTCAAGGAGATAGCAGGTACCAGAAAGAAAAAAGAGAGCAAAATCTCAGAAGAAACTAAGCTCTTGATGAAGAAAAGAAGGGAAATGAAAGAAGAGGAAAATTGCATAAAGAGGATTGAGTACATAGAACTAAATAAAACCGTAAGAAAGAAAATAAGAGAGGATGTACGAAGATATAACGAAAATCTTGTTAAAAATACAATCGAGGAAAACAAGAGCCTGAAGAAAGCCAAACAGCAGCTCATGATAGGGAAAAAGCAAATAATTGCAGTTAAGAGACCAGACGGGACCGTAACACGAAATAAGGAAGAAATTATAAACATATTTGAACATTTCTACACAGAATTGTACTACTCCGAAGAAGAGCTAGGAAATGAAGATTCAGAAGAAATTGATGTTGATGTCC
>JAGDQP010014670.1:28870-44605 GCA_022664845.1 Lepisma saccharinum | reverse complement strand
AGCACGAGGCACGCGGCGACATCTAAATGACGATCCAAAAAATTGTCCAACACGTAAGTTATCTCATTATTCTTTTATTTTTAAATAAACTGGAACCGACTCACCATGTCCAGAAACACATCTGATGATCGCGTTGATCACATGCTTTTAATTACTTCATCGAAGATATAATAAAAATTAAGACGACATCTTTCAATCCATGTCGGGCAGGGTACAAACACACATGACGTCACGCGCACGCAGCACGGGAAAAACAGTCTCGAACCAAACTCACACGAGACGAAAAGAACGAAATATCGCGTGAATATCGGGATGTAGAGCGGAAATCCAGAGTCCCAAAAATAACGAAACGCAAAACAATTAAAATAAATTCCTTAAAATAATAATGAAAATATTATTACTAAAAATAAGCATAAACACTTACATACTAGATACATCAAAATAAGTACTCTCGTTACTAAAGGGGGTGACGAAGAGGAGACCCGGCCATGCATTGACCATTATTTAATACCAAAAATTTAATTTTAAAGAACAAATCCCAAAGAAAAATAATAATACAAAAAAACTAAAATACAATTTGATACATAGAGACAGTATCATAGAGACCTCTATGAGTTGCTCTAAAGCTAGCGGCTTGGTTTTCCTAGACAACCAACAGATGGCATCAGTGATGTTCAAACTGACACATCAAAATGTGATAATTAAGTTATAAAAACGAGTGGTATAGAGTGCACATATGGCTGGCGGAATCTGAAGTAGATAAAGTAAAATTCATTCCATCCAGATATTGTGAAATTATGTACGCTTTATACCATTCATTTAGTTGCAAATAATTCACACAAGTACTTCTGTAAATACCTACCGATGGCTAGCTGTTTAAAATGAGTTACGAGAAACCACATTTCAAAATCATTTACGTAAATAGGTACTCTATTTGATCAATAGGATAAAAATATAACAGAAGGCGTAAGAATAGTAATGGCGTCGCTTCGCGCTATATATGACGTATTTCAGTGCAAAAATCACACACGCAATGTTGAGTGAGCGAAGGCGGGTTAGAGAAAGACAGGTTAGATTTTTCATTCTACGCGATGCAATTCATATTTGACACTGCATTTGCTCGCCCTCGAAGTGAAAGTGACCACGTACACTTTCCTTTTAATCCATTCTTCCATTACTCATAAGTTCGTTTTATTTAATGTTTCAATTTTCTACACATCGTTACAAATATTTTTCCTGTATATTTTTCTTTTATTGTTTAGTTTCAACAAACTCCACTTTACCGTAGATTGATATGCCCTTTCAAGATCAAAAAGCTATATGCACGAATTACAATATGAGCTGCGAATGGCTTGAAAAAATTCCAAAGAAAAATAATTGGTTAGAAATATTGACAATTCTCTTGTATTACCTGTATGTAGTACACATACGAATACATTTCTTGACAATCCTATATATAGTATAAAATGCAGTATAATGAGATTTTCGTTGTCTTTCTGGTGCGTGGATTTCAAAATTTCACGCAAAATCATGGGGTGATGTGAATCGAAGGGTATATATAGTAGCTTATCCATTGTGTACGTTGACTAACATTACCCCTGATTTAGCAGTAGCTTCGACACTTTTAACACCAGAAAACACAACGAAAATCACGTGATATAAAATGCATTACATAGTACATACGAAAAGGACAAACTATTATAGCAACTCAGGTTCCCTGTGCGTGGGAATATCAGAATTTCCAGCTTATGTTCTAAGTTTCGTATTTTACACAAATTTCAATGCCATTTATGGAATCCCCGGTGCTCTTGGGCAATAGCCAATGTAAAGAATTAGCAAATAAATATTCGGTATGTAATCGTAGCTTATTATAGCACCCGCTTTCCTATTTCTAGTACACAATATAGTATATGTGCAAAGTGCTGAATAAACGTAATGATTACCTAGACAAGACAAATCTACAAATTTGGGTATGTTATCAAATGTTTCGATTTATTTCTTGTACATAGATATGTTTTGCCGCCAGCTATTCGACCATACGTATGTTCTATACCACTCATTTCCTTGCAAATAATTATCACAGACACTTCTGTTGTAGCCTATCCCAGTAATTACGTACTCTAGTTTGCTCAACAGATTCAAAGCTGGTGGAACATGTATGATTACTAACACCACCACTTCATGTTTGCAACACGTATTTTGCTACAAAAATTACGGATATAATGTCGAGAGGCTAGTACGAATTAACTAAAGTCAGGTTTGATCTTTTTATTATTCGTGATGGCTATTATATTTAACATTCACTCTACATGTTCGCTCCTAACGCGGAAGCAGCAACAGTACCACATACGTTTGTCTCTTTAATTCTTATTTCACACTTCCATGGCTCACAGAGCCGCCGTAGCTCAGTAGTAGAGAGTTGGCGTAGCATTCGAGAGGTCCTGGCTTCGATCCCAGCGGCCGACCATCCTAACAAGTATTCCAGAGTTTTTCCTCAGTCACACCAGGCAAATGCCGGGATGGCACCTTCTACACAGACCCTGGCTGACATCTTCCCGAATCCTTATCCTTCCCCTATCCCGGCCTGAGCCTTAAATAAAATTCAAAATCACACTTCCATGACTAAAAACTTCGTTATATTTATGGTGGGTTTCACCAATCTTTGTTAAGAACTTAACGAATATTCAGTTAACAAGAGTATGGTGCATTGTGTTTCAGGCAAAAATTTTAAAAGGTTGAGTTTACTTTATCTGCTAAAAAAAATACAAAATATACAGGAGTAATGTAATCTTTCCAACGTATGTTGAAGTCTTGAAAGGAAAATAAGATCAAGTTTTGAGCCATGGAAGTGTGAAATTAGCGTGGAAGTTGGAGAGCCTATACAGTTATATCCGCATTTAGGACACTCACACAGTGTGAGTGTTAAAAGTGATGTGCATCGCGTATAATGAAAAATAAATAACCTGACTTTAACTAACTTGTTTACGGTCGCTCGAGATACTGTCCCTGTCTTTTGTGGCAAAACGTTTCATCCATTACACGAAGTGCCGGCATTAGTATTTCTCCGCATGGCGCGACATTCTGCCTCTTGATCAACTTCGAGTGCATATTTAAAGAAATAATTAGGTTAAAGTTTACTTTATCTACTTCAGTTTCCGCTAGCTATTGAGTCGTATGTACGCAATATACCACTCATTCCGCTCTAAATAATTCACACAGCAATTCTATAAATATTAAGCGACAACCAGCAATCCAGAAAGTGTTACGAAAATCCATATGTCGTTATTATTGGGTTCAGTTTACTTTATCTGCTTCAAAAATGTAAAATTTACGGAAGAATGACAATAATTCCAACGTTAAAAATTATGGGACAAGTTTTACTAGATGGAATGCATAATCTATCAGAAAGCCTCATCCAAATTCGGAGACCTTGACAGCCCAAAAGTTGTAACCGCCCAATCTCTTTTTCATAAACATTGACGAGTACGTTACTACGTCCACATATGATCAAACCTTCCCGTCTTCTTTCGTTTTAAATTCTTTTAACTTAAATTTACAAGTGTAGTTCGTTTCTTTCACTAAATCAACAGTTGTAACCTGATACAAATAATTATTAGGTAGAATGGAAATTGATTTCTCCCAAACGCGCGACAGTTTTTCACCAGCCATAATTCTATTTATCCTTTCTGACACGTGATGTATTCCAAAAGGAGATGAGAATAATATAACGTCACAAATCGAATTGCTTGAAGAAACTGACCAATCAGGTTGAGCCAATGATTTCCCTATGCTGAACTGTTTACGTTCTGTAATAATGTTCTGTTGGAGGATATGCTCTTCACGGCCGCCATCTTGAAATCCGCTATATTGAATCAAGGGATTGGTTTTCTCAAATTAAAAGTGGGTCATGTAATATGTTATTCTGGGCAAGAATTTTACTGGAAACACGTTTCTAAAGTCAGTTTTGCCTTAAATGTGTTCTTGTGAGAGATAATGGTGTGTGACATTAGAATGGGTTAATGATGCAATAGCCTGAAAACAACATTTTAGTTTAAAGTAATGAAGGAATTGAAATCTAAATGCATATAACTTAACTTTGGATAACTTAACAAACCTTAACCTGAAAATTTCACCGTTTTCAACGATTCGGAATAGTATCGCAATTCAGTGTGGACACTACTGTAGAAGCACGTGCTTTGTTTTGTGTAGTTAATGTTTTCTTCACTGTAAAACACGAAATGGATGAAAGTTGCTCCGCTTTATGGAGAAACAAAAGTCGAAAATTAGCGTCTTGATGTATTTACTCTTAAATGTGGATATAGTGTAAGCCCTTTAGTGGAAAGACTGGTAACCTTAACTCCATTTTAAAGTTTAACATTTTCTTTGTAATGGCTTAACGTTAGCTGAAAATTGACTGAAACTGGCCAAAGTGTTTCCTCGGCGAACGTTCAACTTATTTTACGGTTAAAATTCGGTCATTTTTTGATCGAAGTGTAAGCTAAACTGGCCGTTTTGAGGTCACGTACTTTTGTGGATGAAGTTTAAGCCTTGGTTGGGTATTTTATAATCCAATAACAGGAGTAAAGTTACTTGCTTGTCACTGAACGCTCCACCATTTTGAGTGTTTTATGTTGCTTCTACACTGTGAACAGTAAACAGTTGAATGGTGGATCGAGAACGACATGATTTCATTGGCGGAAAGAGGAATTAAGTTGGATATAAATCTTTTCACAGTTGCAAACGTATCTCTCCTTTTTTTTCCTCCAGACATTCCTCGTAGTAAAATCTACAATTTGTTAATCATTAACCTCCTGCACATTAAAATCCTAGCAATGAATATCACTCGGAAACCCATAAATACCAACTGCCTTCGTAGCTAAGTGGCGAGAGAATCTGATCAGTGTGCTTGTGGACCCTGGATCGAAACCCGACCACCTGAACTTTTTTTTTTATTTTAAAGGAACATTACATTTTCTTCTTTTCTACTTTCAAAAACTGTTCTGCTTCAATGAAATACGTTGGAAAAGACATATATGCGCATTTTGAAATTTTACAGAGTAAAACGTTCAACCGAAAACTGGCTGAATGTAGGTTAAACCGAAAAGTGGAGGAAGCTCAGCTGCCTCCATTTTTTGGATGAACGTTGTGTCTCCTATTTTTACAGTGTGAAAGTGTGTTTGTAAATAGATCTACTGTGCAATACTTATATTCTAACTGAAGTGTCCTAGTAACTGTAAAAGAAATGCTGTGTTCTCAGATATTTAGAATTGTCTCTGTGTGTATTGATTTACGAGATTGTCTAAATTAAAATGTATAGAGCTAATAAATATACTGTATGCTCTTTTGTCAGTAATAATACCCTTCTGAGCTGAACTTTAGATAATAACCCAGATTGCTCAATCAGTGACGATATAGGGAAACTAGCTAATTTTGTCATCTTTGATTTAGCTTTATGATGGGTTAGCTTAGATCAAGCCAGGTAATTGTGGCATCGGGGATTTTCTAAAGTCCATATCCATTCCTTCAAGGATTGTCATTGATGTGTATTACATCAATATTAGTATTAAAAGCCATCATTGTATTGTCGAGAAACAAAACAAAGTTTTGAAGGTGCACTTCTAATTTAATTTATTGATGGCACTAATCGATACACCAAAGATATCCTTGTCGGTTATTAGAAAATCTTTCTGAATCGTTGAAAAGATATAATTTTGAGTATTTGATGTGCCGATGTATCTTCGCCTAGATGGTTACTTCACATTTGTGGGACCGGTCATGCTCCTGCCTCATGCTCTCGAACATCTTTTGTTTCCAAATAGAATTAAGCTCGATGAATTCATTCTTATTTCGTCTGGTGAGCTAAATCGAATGTGTCACTGGGAGAAGAAGTTACCAATGTGACACTGTTCTCAGACTATGTTGCTGATATTTCTGTTTCCATTTAATGGAATTTGTTCTTAAATATCTCCTTTAGATAAAGTCCAGGTCCTAATTACTGGGAATTATGGATTCCAAATCCAGATTATTCAATTACAGATCCGTGGTAGGTAGTAGTTTTGGAGACTCGTGACTCGTTTGCTCATGATTCGTGCCAGTCGCCTAGTTCTGGTTGCATAACGAAGTCACATTTCGTTGATAGCTCGATACACAAGTGGAAATCTAGTCCTCTCAGGTGGTATCAATCGATAGACAAGGGTAAAAGAGTGAGCTTCTGAATTATTGCCGTCCATTCCAATGATTGGTCTCCAATCCATCTAAATTCATCTTGGTTTGATGTGTAAATCAGTGCCAGTCACCTGGTTCTATTAATAGTGGCCTAAGTAACATTTCTTTGCTTGCTCAATTCAAAAGTGACAGTCTTGTCGTCCTCGGTATTAATGGTCAATAGTCGAGGGTATTGACGTCAATTAGGTTAGATCTTACGTTTCCAGTTTGAACGATCCTCATCAGCTACTCATCAAAGACAGCATAAAGATCACTGAGTGCAAATTTAATGGATCATTGTTGTCTTAATGTATCTTCAATCCGGGGGATAATGACGTCAATCAGATGAGATCCAAGATTTCCATTCTAGGATGAAATATCGGGTACTCAAGACCGTTGTTGTTGATATCAGGAACCATCCTGGACCAGTCCTCTTCCGGGTAAAAGTCACTGACTGTCCGAGTATCAAGAAGTTCAAATCGGGATTCGTCTTAGTACGTATATGGATGGCTCTTCAGTTTGTGTGGAACGTTCTGCACCATTACTCTAGTCAGCTTCTTTTACATTGCGTTTATTTTCGAAAAAAGACTTTGAAGTATATTTTACATGGGGAAGTTAACCATGTTACATAAATATTTAAGAAGCGGAGCGTGGCTTTTGATGTACCACGTTAGAGCTCCTACAAAGCTCTGATGATATCTTGCGCGAGTAAATGCCTTTTCGAATATACTAGCGGACGTGTTAGAAATTGATTTGGTTTATCACTTCTAAAGTGAATTTACATGGTTTCCAGTAACTTCAAGAATATTTAACAAAATAATGAAGCAAAGACTAACAATAAGCAAGAATGAGTGACAAACACTGAGATGTTCATATACAATGTTTTACCATTGTTGAGAATATGTTGTGATTTTTTTTAAAAATGCTATTTAAAAAAAAAATATCATTTTAAATTAATCAGATTAAGAAAATACTTGATACCTAAACGCTACGATGTAATATTAATAATCTAGGTTCCGTATTGTAGTCCCAGACGTGTGTTCTGAGCGAAAATGTCTTAGTTTATGTTTTGACAATTTTCTTCAATCATGGAAAAAGGCTGGCAAATTTGTCTTCAGTGAAACTTATTATCGTTTTACATTGAACAGTAAATATGTATCTCTCCATCTCACAATCTCTAGCTTATGAGTTTAAAGTTTCATCGGATAAAACAAGTGGTTGTCGTCCAACATCTTCTATTAGGTCAGTTCAATTCTCATTACCACGACATAGCGTCTTTACATTTATTCTAGCAGTCTTGTGGCAGTGTTTGGTCTTCGAAAAGTTATCTTAAAATCTGCATTTTTTTAAATTGGGATACTGTATAAGCTTACATTATATCCAGTTGTTTCTCGAATTTCACGTGATATGTGAAGGTTTATATGTAAGTATCATTCTCTGATCTCCATTACATTTGTTTCTTCCCGTTATGGTCTCCCTTTTGGTAGTTGGCTTGTGGAATGTTCTGGATTTACCTCGCTTCATTTGCAGATAAAGATTTGGTAGTAGTTCCTCACAAAACTAAGTAAAATTCTCATTCCTTGATAGAAAAAGGGTAGGCTTTGAAAGCTCCAAACAAAATGCTCAAAACTAGCCACTAACACAGGTAAATAAGCACTAGAAAGAGCAGAAATAGATTTCACACTGTTGATTTCTTTCTACTTAGTCAGATACACACACAAAACATACTAAACAATTTTCTTAAATAATTATACATATTCCTTATGTTCTACGAGCTTCAATTGAATATGTGGATTCATTGGACTCTATATACTACCTTCCCCGAATCATTCAATTAGCGGCAATATGTGAGGTTGGGTTTCATTAGAGTAATTATAATGTTAGCCAAATGTAACTGCAAGTTGTTTTTAATCCAGCTCTGTAGTCAGGCTAATAGTGGTCATGACTATTATGGCATCCCGGTGAGTATCTAAATTCCCCCCTTTAATTTAAATGGCATCCACTCCGAACGTAATGTATCTTCATTCAATGTTGTTATAGATAATTGTTACTACGTTTTTATCGATACACAAACAACGTTCGTGAAATTTAGTGACACTTGGTGATACCATTTCTGTCGATCTTCAAGGCAATTGAATTGGTCATTGTATAAAGGAGATATATATGCCAATAAAATGCATAGCACCTATTCCCTTATAACAGTCACCGACTGAGTTGTGTCAGGCTGTGTCTTTTCCTAGGGTTTTGCAGGTTTGATTTAAAGAAAATTAGCAACGTTAGCACTTTGTCTTGTGAGTTACTCTCAGAAATCAGTCGATGGGGAAGGACTTTTCTTATAGTTATTATGAGAAACACCACTTTCTGAAACCTAGCTCTCGTGGCTTAGTGGGGCGCCGCGGCCTGGATTCGCGCCGCCGGTCAATCTAGTTTAGATCTTTTTTCAGAGTTTTCCTAATTTTCACCTGACAAATACCAGGATGTTTGGGAATTAAGGTCCTGCAGGAATTTTCTTTATATCATTTCACCGCAGGAGTGGTAATCGAGAGATGATTGTGACGAGCTTCGGTACATGTTGAGCTCTTTAATGTAATTCAAATAACAAATAAATAAAAAAAAAAACTTCTTTCCGAATGTTAAAACCCTCTTTCCTTTCGTAGCTGCTCTAAGACGATTAATTTTTAACTAATTAACATCATTATGTAAACACAAATCCAGAATATTTCATTTATAATTCCCCTGTAAGAATAGTAATGGTTGATTTATGGGACGAAATCCTCAAATGAAATGAGAGAATTGTCTGAGAAACGCTAAACCTAATTTAAATGAAATTTAACCGGTATTCTCTGATCACAAGAACGAAGGAATTCTTGATGTGACAAAATAAGTTAGCCTCAATGATCAAACAAATAAAACTTTCGATGCGATTTTCATACTTTAAGATGGCGACAATATGTTATCTAGGAATGATCAATTTTAACCAACTTCAGAGCATATAGACCGAGACATCAGGAACTTATGCTGATAGACTGCAGGCAAGATAGCTTTTTCTGTGTGAGTTATACCGTTATGATCTTCAAATTGAGTGATCATTTTCTGTTTACCACGTTTTCGTTCGTTTATTACATTTAAATGCTTAACAGGCTCATTAATTCCAATATATGGAAGCTTACTTCTTACTGAATATCCATTAGTTTTTTTCTTTTGGATATTGTATAATATGTTTTTAACTCTTTGGATAGGTATATAGACATTTTCACCCTGTATGGTTTTCATGTGATATTGTTTAAGTAAATTATAATAATATTCACTTTGTTGTTTATGATCCATTTGTTGTTGTTTAAAATATTGCTTCGAGTAATAATACACTATTCTTTTTTTTTTAAATTTAGCCACCATTGTATTTTGTTATTGTTATAATTATGTTGTCGTAACGCACTTTGTATAATGTTTTTTACGTCCCGTATATAATCCTGTTCCTCCAAAATACCAGTATTTAGATGCCACATATAATCGCATCGTAGAGAGGTCGATAAATCATATCGGATTACACTAAGCACTGCACTATGGTCTGATATGTATTGAGGTAACACTGTGGATCGAATGATTTTGTTTTTGAGATTGGCCGTAGTGAAAATATAGTCAATTCTAGACCAGCCTGTAGAGTAAATATATGTAGGCTGATGTTGATCAGGATTACTACACAAATATGTGTCACATAACTCAAATTCGTTTTTGAGTGCCAAAAAAGCGGCGCTTAAATTTGACTTACTGCTAGCGTCAAGAACGGAATAAGTGGCATCAAGACCCATTATGACGGGTTTAGGCCACAACCGTTGTAGTTCTACAGTAATCTCTGAAATAATTTTCTCTTTCTAGTTTATTGGTTGTGCCGGAAGGAAGATGGGCACAGATGATGCCCATACCTTGAACTATACCTGACATTATGCGACCCGAATTATGTATATTTATATTTGATAATATTAGATCTTTTCGAACCGCAATAGCAATTGCTCTATTATTATTGCAAACATGTGACGTATATAGTGTATAGTTTGGAAGGTCTATGTTTTCATCACAGAGTTCTTTTAAACAGGCCACATGCACTGAATGGAAAGTTAGTACGTTATTTAAAACCTGGATTTTATGAGGCAATTGTATATTGTTTAGGTTAAAGGTGACGGTGTTAAACGTTGCCATTACCAAATACAACAGAAGTGCCATGTTTTTCTTCTTTAATTTTGTCACTACCATTTTGGTCGATATAACGTATACAAAAGCAGGTACTTACCTTACACAGGTAAAGAGATTTTTTTTAGAACGAACAGTCACTTACACCTTCAGATCCAATATATATATTTGTATATTTGTTTGAGAACCAGCTACAACACTGAGGCAACGAGAAAAAATGAGTTCACAAATTATGGGTTTGAGGATTCAGACTGGACACCTATACTGCTTTTTTTTTGTTGTTTTCTTAGCGACACTTTTTCGTTTCCTTTTTTTAAAAGTTTTATTACCTCCTCAGAATTGGCAATATTAGTACATGATTTTACATCTCCGTCACTCGAAATTTCCGTATATGTGCTGTCAATAGAAGACAAATACTCTACCCGTTTCCACTGCAGCATTGTTGTGGCTGTGTTTCGACCTACGTCATGATGCATCATAGTGACGTCACTGCATGTCCTACTTGTTTCTATTGTTCTTGTTCTCTTTTGTTTTTGATCATAGGCTACTTACATGAAAAGTGTCCTTGGATATAATTGGTTGCAGAATAATTGAATTAAATTATAAATTTCTTCCTTTTCGGCTGATTTTACTCTTTTCTTTCGTTCTATCTACTTTTGAATAAATTATTTTTGCCGTTTGATATTAATTATAAGCCGGTAATTGCTGTATATAGGTTATTGTTAGTATAAACAATCAAGGGACTATTTTTTCGGTTCTTTTTTTCCTAGCTAGATGAGATATGTGAGTGTTTTGTTAACACAAGTTCATATGATGGAACTTGCAAGTTTTGTGCATTATTTATAAGATCCTTTATTTCTGCATTTAAAATAGGATCATTACAGTTCCAAGAACTTAGTAAATAGCGTCAGGCAAGTCGGTTTTGAGACAGAAATAGTTAATTATTTCTTTTTATTTAAATTTACATAATTTTAATATCGCTCATTGATTTGTGAAGCAACACAACATTAATTCAATTATATATATATATATATATATATATATATATATATATATATATATACATATATATATAGTGATATGCTTAATACTATAATCATGTCACACTAAACATTTTGCAGAAAGACACCACCTATTCCCTCCAGATATGGTTGGGTTTATAACCTAGTCTGATTTCCCTAACCTCTCAAAATTCTCTGTCTTTGCTTTAGCCTAAATATTTCTGAAAATTCATGAGCGGTTGTTGTTCAGTAACTTAGTTTTTTTTATGAAGTTAGGTTAACTTAATATGCTATTGAATTCATTCAGCTTAGCCGATATATTCTGTGAATTCTTAACATGCTCAGCTTCTGTACTAATATTTATATTCAACGCAAAATACCAAAGCTTTTCTTATAATGATATTAAGAACACTTTAGTTTAAGTTCAGATATGTTCAGAGTTTGATTAATTCAGCTCGTGTTAATTTTATGCAGTGATTGCTTAATACTGTGCAATTGTATTGACCTGCCTAATTGTGAGCTGAATACTTTTATTGAAATTTTAGTAACTCAATGTAACCAAAGCTAACCTTTTCTATTGGATTCAGTATGTAAAACATAATTAAATTATTTCTTAATTTTTGTTGTTTCCTTCGCACTGTGCAATTTTGTAATTCTCTTCTGACCTTCAAATACTTTTCAACCACGTACTGTTACACTGGAATAATGTGTTATAAATTGATGTTGTGCTTGTTATAATAAATCAGATCTAAAGATATTTAATGTTTGCGAATGATTTCAGTATTACAGATTATGATATAAGCTTAACATTTAAACAATTAAATGCTTTCACATTTCTCAGATGCAATGTATAATAAAATTTTGGCTGAGTTTTCCAGTATGATCTGATACATTTAATACTTAGCATGAACATATATGAGATTCAACTAATAATTTTAAATGTTAAGATTCTTTTCCACCTTTAACGTAATATTTTACATGATTCATGAACCTAATATAATCTATGTGCTTCACTTCGTCATTGTTTAAGCCATGTGAGTCGATTGAAAGGCATTAAGTAAGGTTAGATTAGTTTCTCTGGGAAGGCTTGAGTACTAATTAAATGCTTTTACATTAGTGATAATAGTTTTATATGGAATTACAGGCCAAGAATAAGTCCTGATTCCTGTTGGTAGAGAATTACTCCCACTTGAAATACATTATTATTATTACTATTTAATTACCCATAGGGGTTATAAAGTCCTTCACAGATACAATTCTGCTGCTTAGATTAGCCTTGGAATGAAGACTTACACCGATTCAATGTACGAACTCTACACTGTGTTTTTATCTGCAGTTAGACTTTATGAACACTCTTACGTTAATATAATTAGTTGAATTCGTTTTCCATATTACCGTTGCGCAAAATTATATAATCCACTTGTATTTCTTCGACACATAGAAGCTGTTTTATTAACGATCAACTTCATTTATGCATATCCAGCTCGCTTGGTGGATATTCTCATGTGTTTCTGTGGAGTAAAATAATGGATCGTTAAACAAAAGTAATCGAGATTATTTATCTCAACCTAGGATTGTTCTATCCTGATTATGTTCTCCGCTGAGCATGCTATTTGGCCTTGCATGTAGCATGAGTTTTGGATGCACCCTGTAGATATTGGTCTTGTTTTTTTTTCTTGTTCGTCTACCAAGTTCACAGTGGGGCATCACATATACAACAGACACATGCGAAACAATTGTACTTAAGGGAACACTTTCTTCACCGCGGCTAAATAAAGCGTCAGATGGGGGGTGGGTGGATTTTCTTGTTTTTGTTTACCCACCTCTGGCTCACACGGAGAATCCAAGGAAGGTTCAGGAGTAGCAATTAAGGCTTCTGCTTAATTTATGACTGATGACACACGGTTGCCGTTTTTCGAATTGTTTATTGTTAAATCATAACTTTTAGTTGCTTTCTGTGTAATAGATGGAAAAGCTTTCTCTGAAAGTAGGATTGCTCGGTTCAAGTTTGCTTGAAAGCTATAGGGAACTTTCAGCAAATTTTCTACAGTTTCTTGTGTAATGTCTATATCACATTGCGAGTTGTCAAAATGGATGACGTTACACCGCGGACACTCGTCCTGGGAAAAGTTTGTAAAAATTTGCAATTTCAGTCGGTGAACTGAAAGATAGTAGGGCAGTTTCTATGTCACTGTCGAGAAGGTTATGATTCTTTTTTCCGTTATATATACGAAACGTATAATTGGAAGAATAATAACGCTGTTTGACCGATTGAATTGGTCCGTATTTACTAAATATATGAGCAACTTGTTGATCACTCTAAGTTCCAAAGGAAGTACGGACACTACCGCCTGAAATTGCCCATTATTTTCAATAGTTACTGGTAATTCCTGCGTGGAACCTCCTTTATCATAAATTAGTTTACCATTGCACTGTTGGACTGCTTTTTCGGCTGCATTAAGAGACCTAGTCTTTATGTACGCGACTTTTTTGTAAAAATCTATCTCCAGAGAATGAATGTTGATTTCCGGTATTTGTATCTGCTCTGCAACTATTTCTTGCAAATATAATGCGTTAACTCCTTGTGTTATATTTCGTAGATTGATGTTGAGTGTGTTTTTTCTTACTATATATGACATTTTACTGCAAGAAAGCAGTTGCCACACGCGCGCACGCAAACAGCACGAAACACAGACAGGAGCACGAAGCAACTGCATCCTGTCTGCAAACTGGCATGCAAGCAACTGCCACTTAGCTATGAAAGCAGTTGGTGTTTCTGGCTTTCCGAGTGATATCTATAGCTAGGGTTTTATGGCGAAGGAGGTTAATCATAACACGTTTTTGATTTTACTACGAGGAATGTCTCGTGAGAAAAGGAGAGATAACTTTGCTACAGTGTAAAGATTTATACCTAACTTAATTCTCTTTCCGCCAATGCAATCATTGCCGTTCTCGGTCCACCAGTGAACTGTTTACTGTTCACAGTGTAAAGGCCATATAAACACTCAAAATGGCGGGGCGTTCAGTGACAAGCAAGTAACGTTACTCCTGTTACTGAATTATAGAATATCCAACTAAGGCTTAAACTTCATCCAGAAAAGTACGTAACCTCAAAATTGCCTGGTTAGCTTATACTTCGATTAGAAAATGACCGAGTTTTAACCGTAAAATAAGTTTAACGTTCACGGACAAATCACTTTGGCCAGTTTCAACCCATTTTCAGTTAACATTAAGCTATTACAAAGAAAATGTTAATTAACTTTAAAATGGAGTTAATTTTACCTATCTTTCCACTAAAAGGCTTACACTATATCCACGTTTAAGAGTAAATACAACAAAACGCTAATTTTCGACTTTTATTTCTCCATAAATCGGAGTAACTTTCATCCATTTTGTGTTTCCACTTTTTACAGTGTATGCAAAGTATGTTAGTATTTTTTTTCTTAATATTTGAACTTTACTATCCTGTTCCTTTAATTCATCCTTGAACATAAGAAGCTAATAATAAAAATAGCGATACATTTTACCTGTTCAAGCAATGTTTATATTATGAGATTACGAGGGCCGCATACAGGAATTTGTAAAAAAAAAATTCTTCCGCGGAAAGCATCAAAACCTTTCGCGGGCCGCGATTTGCCGATCCCTTTATTAAATAAATGTGTATTTACTATTAAACTTTACATGAACCTTTATCGCGATTGTGAGTGTCCTACAGTAAGCCTGCTGACATTATTCTTCAAAACTGCCTTTATGTTGGCCATAACAAGTTTTGTGTCAAAATTGCTCATTTTGGAAGACCGACAAAACCCTAACTCTTGTAGTAGTAGAAAAGCTATATTAGGTGGTCTTCTTTATTGGGTAACATGACGCCTCCAAGATAAAAGGGCCGCTGGGCCCACCCGGGAATTCTCGAGTTCCCATCCAGACCAGTCCGCCTCTGATCTGTATTGAATATGCAACGAGACATTCCTTTGTGTAAAATATTAAATGATTGAGATGTTTTCACAATTTCCCACAAACATTGTTAGAATTTTAATCCTTCTAAACTCAAAGATCAAGCAAACAAGTTAATTCATTTTCTTCAACACAGGTTGTTTTGTACGATATTTGTTCATTACTCAGAAATTTAAAAGTTCTCTTTCAAAGCTTTACTGATTTATGTGCGATGAACTCTTCAACGCTAGCACTACATATTGGCTATCACAGAAAGTGGGAATGTCCCCAGTTTAATGATGACACGTAGTTTTTTTAAAACGATAAAAGAAAAGTGATAATAAATATGATATGTTAATAATCTTACCTCACTATATACTGTGAGTCATCGTTAAATCGGACTATTATT
>JAGDQP010014670.1:0-23870 GCA_022664845.1 Lepisma saccharinum | reverse complement strand
CCTTTATCTACTTATCATCCTCTACCTTCATACCAAATTTCATGTTTCTAGCTTACTCCAAACACCCTAAACAATATGATGAGTGAGTCAGTGAGTAAGTGAGTGAGTCAGTTAGCCTAAAATGTGCAATTTCAGGGGTCCACAACTAGAACATAGTTTGAGATACGAATATGAAATTTTGTACATCTGCACATATTTACCATATCTCCTTAACGGCAAAAGCTCATATTCCTATCTTTAACATCTTTTTTTTTACGGGGCCCCCAAATCGTCGATTTTGCCATAAACTCTTGTTCCTGTATAACATGCTTCTGGCAGTGCTAACGTTTTCTGACGTGAAGAACTTGGCTCATGCACTGCCGTGCATGTTGATACTATTAATTTGTTTCGGACGCAGTCCTTCAAAACAAAATAACAGTCATTTTAATTTTCATAGGGGCCCCGATTTCCTTTACAAATTGTCTTCTAAATCACGTAAGCATTGATCTACTAGATGTCATGTGAGTAGGGGTGCCCATCCCCCCCCAAGGGCTTGGGCGCAATTCCCCCCAAGAGCTTGGGTGCAATCCCCCACAATTTACCTACTATTTTTCCCTTCCGAAATTTGCACTCCCCCAATATATATATATAGGATATCGGGATCAACTTTGACAAAATCAAAGTCAGTTGTTTCGTAGCTTTTCGCTTTTATAATAAGTGTGGACTTCTCTCTATCTGGCTGGACGTTTATTTTCTCTTTGTACATTACAAGAACACTACATGCAAGAACCTATTATTTTTCTTCAAACTTTTAGAACTTACCCATAGTAAAGTAGGTTGTAACGTTCATGGATGAAATATAAAGTATTGCTGATTACATTGTTCTAGACATGTTATATCACGAATTCACTTCTATGACGAATCACGTTAACTGTCTAAGGTTCTCTACTACATTGAAAAATCTCAACATTTTCTTACACAAATTTTACCTGGCATAAAATTTTTAAGTGCACCAATTATTAATGACATGTCGCAAACATGCAAGAAATTCTGCGTAATTTTCTTTCTTTACCTTAGATAATTTCTTTATTATAACGAATGTAACCTATTACTTCAGAAATGTAGAATTATGAAGGGGGGATTAAATAAAAAAAATTGAAAATCCCTAATTAAGCTTAATTCTACTCTTACGTATGCAAAAATGATTTAAAAAAAAACACACATTATTTTGATCCGTTTTTGGGAAGTACATAAAACTGATTTTTAAGGTGATAAAGTTAGACATGTTCATAAACTGCGAAAGCTAAATTCGACAAAAATGTAGCACATCAGGTTCTTGCACAGTGCAAAAACTGAACACAGTGTACGAGGGCTCTTCAATAAAGACTGGTCTTTACTTCTCATGCATGGTATTTAAGCTGTAGAAAATTACTTCCATATCATATTTGCAACCTAGATGGTAGGCATATGTAATGCATGCATGGTACACATACAATATAAAAATAATTTTCTACAGCAAATCTATGAAGTATTAGAAATGATGATCACTCTTCATTGAACAGCCTTTACACATTGTTTTCTTTAATAGTCTATTGTTAAGCAATATCCAGTCCACGAAATATTACAATAATAATAATAATAAAAGATATAGCATTGTAATGTAGTTTAGGCCGTTCTGGAGTCCTGGCTTCAATCTCCTAATGGCTAGCTTTTCACGTATAGTTGGTTGCGACTTATAGTTCTTTTTTAAGGCTGATTAAGAAAATTATTCTAAATACTATTTTTTCACATTTATTAGATTCCTGTAAGATCCAAATATCTATGGATAGTCAAATTAGTTAGTCTATTGTCTCCCAGCCCCCCCAAAAATAAAGTAGAATAGTTAGGTTGGGGTATAAGGTTTCGGCCCTCCCCTCAAAATAGGGGGTGAAAAGTAAAGTGTGCGAGAATGCTTACTCATATCCCCCAAAAATAATAATGAGTTCCTGCACTGATCTGAGTATGAAATACATAGCCCTACGGTAAATGTCTACTTGACGTGCTAGCTTTTGTCCCCGTTTTTTCTAAGCAGATCTTTCTATATCTGTGTATGGTTTCGCTAATTCTTCAGTCTACCCACAACAATTTGATATTTCCAATTAAAAGTGAATACATTCACTATTAAAATATTTACTTTAAAATGTTATTCATGCTAATTTTCCTTCAAATCTTTCTTCTTCTTTTTTTTTAAAAAAGCATCAATATAATATGATTAAAGTTTGATTGTCCCATTTTCAATTAAAAATCTATCCCCCCCAAAAAAACAAAAATTGTGTCATGGGCACAACCTGCGCCCTCAAACCCGTCTGTGGGCACCCCTGCATGTCAGAGAAAAGAAACTATATAACACTTTTAGAAAAACGCCGTTATGATTCAAGCTGAAGAATCCAAATAAAATAAGGAAATATTATTCGGTGATGTAGGTTATTTCTTGCGAGACCAGTCACCGTCAAGTCCGTTTTCTTTTGAAGTTACCACAAGGTTTGTATTATCACCATAACCTTTATGGAATCCCATCTATTTTCAGTCCACTATCTGTACCATGTCTTGCTCTCTGTTAGAAAGATCAGTCATTGGCAAAATCTAAGAGAAACTTTGTGTTGTAATTTACGGATACGTTAATATTAAGTGGAATCCATGGAAAGGACTTTAATTTTTATTTTCTGTATGCCATTCTGTACACAAGGATCTGTAATATTTTTCAAGGGCAGAGAAGTTTAAAACTCCATCAGCGTTTTAGCACAGACCTTATGGTGCTTCAGTCAGTTTTAAGCCTGTGAACCTTATCTAGAACTGTAAAAAAAACAGATGAATTTTCTCCAAGACTTCTGGAACTGAACGTCACTTCTTCAGATAAGCATGATGATGCCTGAATGTGTATGAAATGTAGATTTTGGTGTCACACAAGATGTCAAAAGCAAGACAGGTGCAAGCTGAATTCGGTGCAGCTTTCTCATGCAACCATTTCATTAAAAAATTGTCATGTACAAGACATTGACTAGAACAACCATGTTCATGTGTGACGATTCTGGTGAAAAATCGTTTAATGAATGAGAGTGATGCATTTGTTTCATGTATATTTGGTTAGGGAAAGTTCTGGGTAATAATTCAAAATGTGACCAAATAACCTTCCCTTTTAGTGTTGATTCATTGTTTCTTCAATTACTGTGTGTTTATTCTATCTTAGTAAACTAGTGGAAAACATTGCCTAGAAGGATGGTTCCAATATATAAAGATAGTTTAACAAAATTATTTTGCTATTTTCCTTATAAAAATATTCATTTAAAATAAAAATATCACCAAATTACCTGATCTTACACTACATACTTTTTTAAAATGTTCACTCAATTTTCATTTGAATAACAAGAAATATGTAGCTGCTCTCTGAACCAAATGCCTTATATCCAGTTTATTCTCCACTCCAGGAACAATAGGTGATATGTTCTCCTCCATTTCGGCCCGTATAGAGCGATTCCACGCGTCACTGACTGACATTTAGAATACACTTTTGGACTTTAATTGCATTATAACATCCGTTAAAATTTTAGAAAAGGCGATTTCAGCACACCATTTGATAGAGGAGACATTGAAGAATATATTCCCCGGTGTAAGAACACATAATCAATAAGAATATTATATATTATTTAATGTTAAAGTTGTCATCAAGGACTGACATTTTTGCAACTCGTACTTACACTCTGACATACATTTTCCCCAAAACTCTCTGAAAGTATGAACCCCATTAAAGATAATAATAAAAAAACGTTAAAGATGAATGTGTTAAGTTTAATTTATTTTTAAAAAGTCCATAATATATAAATATAATGAGCGTATACTAGGAAAAACACAGAGTCACGCACTGACATCGCTTCGTCACCCACTGATATCTGTGAATGGTTTTACCTTGTAAGTATCGCTTTACTTTTGTACATTCTGTTAGAAAAAAACTAACGGACTCAATTACAGATTCTTGATAATATATCGCTATCCGGGGAGTCTGGGAGAATCACGCCCCTAAGGACCGGACTGAAGGCGGCAAATGAAGATAAGGAGGGTGCTTTGTATTTTTGGCTCCTTCGAAGGGGCGCCAAAATCGGATATTGCTCCCCTTGCAAAAATACAAGCTGCAGCCCTGGATATACGAAGTGTGTTTACTAAAAAATACTTTAATAAGTATTAATACAAGTGCATAGTGAGCTTCTATTGTTGGATTACTTAAAAAGTTAAAGAAAAGTTACGATTTTACTAATTCTAATTATGAATTATACAACTAAAAATGTTGGAATGCAAAATTTAAAATATTTTCTTTTGTATATTGACATAAATGAATGACCTATTTCTTTCTAGTCTTGTTTACGGCCTGGCAAATATTATAATTTAAACTCAATTGCATGATCATGTCAGTATGCCAGGAATATTCCCCTATTAAGTGGTACATTAGAAAGTTTTAAACTTTATTTTAAACTTTATTTTTTATGGGCCAGTCTAATTAGATGGTTTTATTGGGCCCATACATCCAACTGGGACCAACAGTTGGTTTAAGGTTATGTAAACCAACGATCTCCAACAAAAGATGGCAGCACTACCTCCGTATATGTCTAATGTATTTTTATTGTTGCACCAAATTCCAATGCTACTTATGCAGATTCAAGCCTAGAGAGTTCTAACTTTCAGGGAAGAAAGTTCATAACTAATTCAAAAGCTCCATCAATGCCGACTTTTTATTTCCGTTTTTATTCATCGTTGAAATCGCTTGATTGTTGTTGAGAATATCAACACCTATAATGATGAAGCTCTTTTAAGAATGAAGAAAAAATAAAATTATAAAAGTCGGTACGGATAGAACCCTTGGTTATGAACTTTCTTCCCTGAAAGTTAGAACTTTGTAGGCTTGAATTTATAGAAGCAGCATTGCAATTTCATGCAACGATAAAATACATTAGATATATATACGAAGTGCTGCCATCTTTTGTTGAAGATCGTTGCTTTACATTAACCTTAAACCATTTAATGTTAGTTCCATTTAAGAACTGCATACTCTAATGGAAAATTAAGCAGTAACGGTGAAAAAGCATCACTTTGTCCAGGCAAGTTTAAGCATCCAAGCAATTTTAACATCTCCAGAGGGTATGAAACAAGGTTCCCTATGAGTCGTCCGGTTGCAATACTTGTTATATCGAATCTGTCAATTTTCCAGAATTGAAGAAATAAGAAAAGGATGTTGCATGCTTCTTATCTGCGAATTAGTATTCTCGTTAAGATATGGATAGTAAATAGTTTTTCAGTATGATCATAGGCTCCTATTCGATATTAAGATATGAGGAATCCAGAGATAGCAACATATCATTTTAAGCATTGTTGGACATAACGAATTTTGCAACCGGACGGCTCATATACTATTACAAGCTACTGATAACTTTCTTTGCGTGTGTATGTGGTTTGTGTGTGTTTGAAGAGGGATGAGAAACAGAAGGCTCATATTTTCTCGCTTCAAATTTCAAAATTGTGTTGCTTTTTACGAATGTAAAAATTTCAACAAAATAGAAATTATATTTTTCAAATTTTCACTATATTTTTTTGAAGATGGTTTACTTTTTAAAATTTGAATTTTATTTATTCTGAAATGTTTCATTTATTCACAAAACTTTAGCAACAACGTTGTTGTTTTGAAACCATTAACAATAATGGAAAACCATTTAAAGTATTAAGTTTATAGGATCTAGCTAGCTTCGTAGTTAAGTGACGACGTTAGCTTTTTCGGGTATGATCTGAAGTAAGAGATTTCTATTTATTATTATTATTATTATTTTTTAAATTTGCCCCTCCTCCGCCATTTTGATTAAGAAAATATGCCGATCACGAATTTGCCCAATTTTGTTTCTTTTAACAAGAGTTTCAAACAAGTTGTTAGGATAGTACCTAGAATATAAGTTCTGATCGATACCTTCTTTATCCTTGACGCTGAAAGTGTATTAACCGAGATACTTCATCTCCTGAATAGGGTGGGAGGCGGACAGATGCTGCATCACGTGATTAGTGAAGAATGGCGCCAGTCTTTCATAGTTTAAGGGAAGATATAAGAGTATTCATCTCGACGCAATGGGGTAAGATAACGCACTTTTTATTGATATGTTAACTGTTCACAAGTTCAGCAAACCGTCAAAGAATCTCAGTAAGCCGTAATATTATCCAGTTAAACTTATAGAGGAAGAAATACTAAGCTATCTTTCAACACCACAAGCGAGTACATATAATAATACTACTGAGCCTAGTACATCCAGTGGCACTACATGAGCAAATTTTTTTACCCAAGAATACTTGATTGAAAACAAGAAATCTGCATAAAGATACTGTAAGGTTCCAAGCGGATGGTCTACAGAAGACTTCGTACCATCCTGTTCATCATTTCACCATCTCCTGCTTTGCATATCTTTACGACACTGGTCATTCCACTACTGACATTGAAAATGAATGTATTGGACACCTAGAAGTGCCTGAAAATACATCTATAGAATACTCGACAAAATGTGACAAATACTAAAAATGGTTCGAATGAAACACGTTCAGCTTATCCAGACAAGTGCTTTACATGTGGAAGGGAGGAAATCAGATGATTACGTGCCGTTAAGAAAAAGTTGAGATCTGACAAATTGTTCTTTGTAATTTACTTTTCCACTGTGACATCTGTACCCCCGCGGTGGGACATATGGCTAAGTACAACAAGTTTTTTGGATGCGTATTATTACTACATAGTAGTCCAGAACCTAGCCATTGAACGTTTACGTTCTTCCTAAAAGACTGAAATTTCATGTTATCTATTTTTTAAGTAAATTAAAGCAGAAAAATACAGCTTTTTTTTTCGTTCACCAAAATGGTGGGCCATCTGTTCCCCCATTTACCCTATATGACTTGTTTCATCTACAGATGGCTATCCGACTCATAATAATTAAATTAAATAAAAAGATATATTCAGTTAAAGTCTTTTATTGGAACAATCAAAGAAGTGGATTCACTTTTGTCTATGTATGTAAAGTTCTTGACATTGGATAAATGCCAAGTTTTGATTGGTCGATTATATTGCTTATTCAATTAAAATGAACTTGTGGATGGATTTCACAAGGAAAATTGAGCTGATTTGAGCACAAGATCTTGATTAAGTATATTTTTCTGCATTTCTCTTTCACTTATTCTCTTTTTCTTTGTAAATAAAAAAAGTATTTTGAGAGATGACTCTTTAAGTACATAGGTGTACCGCAAGGTTATCAAAGTGTAGGTGGCATTTTTTTTTATCAAATAATAATCATCCTTATCGGATAACTTTTCTTGATATCTTTTAAGAAAACAAAGTTCTTGGCCTATAGTTCGATGCCACTACAGCAATCACATGCTGCTTCTTTCTTAGATAGGTTGTTATACATCGGCACTCTGTTATTATTGCACCAAGCATTTAGATTGAAGCTAACAAACGATTCTTAGTTTCTTTTGTCTACTATTTCCCGTACTGCGACCTTCACAATGATTGCCATATGATGTCAGGTTGTGTGGGTACAGTAGAATAACGATTATAAGAAGGCATATTGCATATGTTTTATCAACTGCCATCTTCCTACATCGAAGATTTCTTATAATTGAAGGGCTTAAAACCAGAGATGCAAGTGATATTTGAAAATTAAAACAAGGGGCGAGTTAATTTTTATGCATAATACGAAACATATATGACACAAGATATGAAATCGGGACGGGCGTAAGCCATAGTGCTGTTACCGCCCATACAATTCATTTTATCTATATATCTACAAGATATGAAAATTCTGTGTGATATAGATTCGTCTTATGAATAAAAACTCGTGCCTTGTTTTAATTTTCAAATATCACTTGCATCTCTGGTTTTAAGCCCCTCAATTATAACAGCTAGTATTAATGTTACTTTTCAGTTCTGTGTAATTTAGGTTAGATGAATAATACTAGATTTTATTCTCTGACGCTCGGAGAGAGAATACTAATGACATTCATCGTTATTACCCCCCAAATGTTACAACAAGAACAACAACTATTACTAGTACTTGTTTTTCGATTACTACTTCTTCTACGACTATTACTTTTATTACTATTACAACCTCTGATTCTCTTATTACAACTACCACTAAATATCCTTCTCTATTACTATTTTTTCAATTGTTACTTCCACTTGTACTACTACTAATACCAGTGTGTAATTTGTTACTGAAAAAGATAAGGAGGAAATACGTAAACGTACTAAAAGACATTATTCTTTCAGGAAATATTATTTTAATACTTCTCATTTTCATTTACAGAACTTTGAAGGTGTTGAACTTGAGTAAATATGAAATGGTAATATTGCATTTTTGTAATATGTTATGAGAATCAAGAAAACGCAACAATTCTTGGCGACGAATTATGTTTATAATTTATATTCATGGTATTTTCTACAAACCTCATATCTGATTATGAACATGGTAGTCAAATGATGTAAATATTAATAACTTAAAACTGTAGTTGCCTGGCATATTTGGAATACAAAGACAAAGATAACGCTCTATTAAATCATTCAAGGTGTTTCTTAAGGTTCTGTATTAGGACCATCCTTCTTTATTTGTTGGACACTGCATTATAGTTTTACGAACAATCGGATAAGTGCAGTCTAAAACAATTCCAAATGAATGCATACTTAATGCTGATTGGGAATTTTTCATTCTTATGTAACCATTAGAAAAAGCAGAGAGTTTTGAAACAGCTGTCTTTGTCCTCATTCGCTGACAAAATAATACAATCATTTTACTTTTTTTTTTTGTACACTTACTTCCTTTTCTTAATTTCGTGCTTGAAAATTATAAATGAAATGTAAAAGGAGTGTTGAAGAACGTATGATACGCGTATTGACATTATTTCGTTATGAAAAAATCGTCGGGTGTGTTTTCAAAACCAGTTTTTTATTTCTCCCTATTGCAGTCCATTCTTGCATTCTTTCCCTATGCCGCAGTAAGAAACGTTCGTCATTGTATTCTATTCTGGGCAACATCAAGCCAGTTTTCATCACGAACACATACTTCTCAAAGATATCTTCTAATTGTCTTCCTAACAACGTCTCGGTCTTCCCAATAGTCTCTTTCCGTGAGGCTTTCCAACGAAGATAGGATACAATCTTCATTTTTATAATCTATACCTATAATCTGTTGAAAAATCAAAGTCCAGACACATTGCTTAGTACTTCCATTGGGTGTTTATAAATGGTGAGACATTGGTTTATATGGTAATAAAATTTAAAAAAATGGTTTTTCACGTAAGTAGCAAAATGGCACTTAGTGCGTTATTTACTTGAAGTCTTAAATTTATGAGACTGGTTAGACATTTCTAACATGCAATTTTCTAGTTCAAATTTCACACAATTTGTTTAGAATTTGCTGAGAAAATGAACTGGACAATCATGATGAATCTTGTTCGTTTATCATAACAAAAGTTCTGAGCCTAAGAGGAAAATAACTCGAAAGTATTAATTATCTATGATATTCTATCTAATCTGTTACTTCTTCATTTTCAAAGAATGAGAAAATGAAATGGTGGCGCAATAGTTTACGATAATCTAAAAATCTATGTTCTTAATTGATTATTCTGGACACTATTTGAATCCTTTTTTTGGTACAATTCTTGTACACTTCCCCCCCCCCCCCTCTCAGACTGATTCAATAAAAGCTGTTTTGCTAACCTAGGAAAACTAAAATATTGGTTGGTGCGAAGGTATATTTTTGTTTGTTTCACTGATGCCATACAATTTAATCTATATGTGTGGGCAGATTTCAATTCTATCGACAGTATTGTAACGCTTATTTCGGACCGGCGTACGATAAAGCGCTGGCGTTCACGCAGCTGAATTCTTTCAAACGGAGATTGATTTCATTAAAGATAAAAGTTAAAATTAATTTTATGACCTGTAACGGCACTATGGCTTTTGCCCGTCCTCAAGATAGATTTCGTATCCTTTATTGGCGTTATATGCTGTAATACGCGCTGCCCAACCAGTGCTCATGAGCTTGCTGATTCACGATTTCTTGTTACGTGCATATGAAAAGAAAATGAATGAAATGAGCAAAGGATACAGAAAGAGTAGAAAACAACTAGAAACAAAGGAGTATGAGTTAGAACATAATGTCGAGGGATTCACTTGAAGGCATAGTTGGAAAAAGTTTAGGACATTTTGTGGTAAGGTGTTATAATCGCACACTAAGCAATAGGTCAGCTTTAGTTGAGAAAGAAAAAACTTACTAAGAAGAACTGGTTCTTCGTAGCTCAGTTGCTTAAAGGAATAGGCTGTCATCCGGAGAACCCGGAAAAAGTGAAACTACACGAAAAGGCTACTAACGAAAATCAGAAACCTTATAGTTTTCAAGAATATTCAAACAATGGATGCTTAGAAATTTCCCGACTACCATTCGGTTTTAACATCGTTACTATCCATCATCCAGATTTGCATTATTAAGCCGAAATTCTTTCCGATCCTTAAAATGTATTCAGCAAAGAAGATGCAATATAAATATTGTAAGAATATTTTACTTGAATATTATTGGAATTCGAAGAGTTTATCATTTTTGTTATTAACGCTACTGGAAATTTCAATGCAGGCAGTTGCCTGATTGCTCCCCCTTCTCCCCCAGCAAAGTTGCTCATTAAAAAAAAATAGTGCATCAGTATTTGTTAAAATTTTGGCCTGACAGTCTCATTTTTACATTCTTTTCTTTAGTTCACAATGGTTGGTCCTGTCCTCAAATCTTGCAACGTTAATTTAACTCATTTCCCGATGTCATACAATGATGAAATTTTGCACAGCGACGTAAGTCGGGTGACAATACAATATTCCATTGTTATTTCAGATATTCCTGTATATATTTAAAAGCATATTTTAATATATATTAAATATGGACTTCTTTATCCTATAATAAATACTAGCCTGCACTGATAATGGGTTTGACTGGTTGCAGAACACTTTAGGATTCGGATCACAAAACACTAGCTTGAGAAAAAGTACCCAAACACAGAAATAACTGGGGGGAAAAAATAAAAACTTTTAAAGACATACTTTTCTTAAACCATTCGTTCTAAAAAGTAAAAAGAGTAATTTTCTTTGTGCATGACTGAAAAGAAAAGCATGGGGTGCGCCAATTCAAGGATTTGTAAAGTAATTGTGTATGAGAGCGCGTCCCAAGCGTTTCTTTTTAGACATGCACAAACAAAATTACTTTTTACTTTTTAGTACGAATTATTTAAAAGGTCTTTAAAAAGTTTTTTTTTTTTTTAATTATTTCTTTACTGCTCTTATTACCGTCTAAATGGCGATCATTATGAGTCTTTGATTTGTCCGTACTCTGTGATCGTTTTTGATACTGTTTAAACTGGTCTCTAGATATAAGTAATACGGAGAGTAAAGAAAATTTTGGCAGTATTTTCAATTCTATTTCCTTTCTTTTTTCGGCATAAATAAAGAGCTATTAAAAATAAACGAGATATGTCATAGACATTAACTTGAAACACTTACAAACGGTGGTGATAACTGTTATTATCCAAAGCATTGAGGGATGGTAATAGAATATAATTTTACAAGATTTGAAGTACTAAATAAATTAATTAAGCTAAATAGGTTAAGCCTAGTCTTGTTTCTACTGCGCTTTAGAGAATAAAATCATACCTTCTTTTGTGCATGTAATAATTTAGGAGCTTACTACAATTTATATAAATGTCAGAATTGTAATTAAGAATCGAAGAAGCTCGTGTATTGGCTTCTAGCTGTGAAATATCGAACTTGCTAGTTCAGATCTGTCTAGGATTTGCCTCTTTGTTTTTCTCAAAAGGGCCACATAAGTTGCAGGCCAATGCATGGGAAAAAATAGCCTCAAATAATGATGTACGCTCTTTTTCCTTCCTCGCAGACGACAAGAGACATACTTGTGCTTGGATTTAATTTTTGAAATGTGCTAATATGAGGAGACTCTGATAAGTCTTTACTAAGAAAACGTTCATAAAAGCATAACATCCGTTAATTAACATACTGCAATCGAAGCTAAATATACTTATGATACCATTTCTGTACTTCTTCAGGTCTTGCTGGAAAAACATAATGGTTGAGCCAGAAATCACTGCAGAGGACGGTCATCATATTTTGCACTGCAGTTTTGCAACTGCTATCATATTTGCACGGGCAGAGGACGGTCTGCTCTCAGATGTTTCTTAGGATTGGGAAACAGATCATAGTCACTGCGTCGTAGATCGGGCGAACAAGGTATACATATTTTACGATCTCAAACTTGATATAGGTTAGTTTCTACATTGTAATAAAGGCATTGTGTCCAGGGGCATTGTCTTGCAAAAATAGAACCCGCTTCGAAACCTTTCCCTATGTTTCTTGATCTGCTCCTGCCTAGTTTTTCCGAACAATAATGTGCTACCTCTCTGTAGTTATTCCACAAACACATTTCCTTCTTTACAGCTAAACACGGATGCTATCACCGCGGTTGCAGATCGTTGGATTCGCTTTTTTTTTTTTTTTTTTTTTTAATGAGGAGATCCTGAGTGCTTTTATTCTTTTAGTTTCTTACAAGCGTTGCCAGCGGATTTGAATTAAAACGGATAATTTTCATACGTCAGTTCATTGAAATCAATAAAGTTTTTCACTCATGGTAATTTTCATTGTCATTCAGTATAATTACTATTTTACTGAAATGTCTAGATGTGTGATAATGTCAAACCTTGTTCAAGACGACCCGTTGATAGGACAGACTAGATATCAATCCATGAGTGGGAAGGCGGAGTCTATGTGTACTGATATTCATTGTGCTGGTTTGTCTTATCATTGTGCTGATCTATAAAGGTTTTGAATGATTATCTACATAACATTAAAATAAAGTTGTAGGGGGAAATTGGAGAAATCGGGGAGGTGACTGTAGTGGGTACTTACCAGCAGCGCAGAATATCGTCCCAATTCTGGGTCAGTAACGGTGAATATCGATCAAGGTTGGCACAGTGTTGGGCCGATATTGGAACCTTACCAAAATGCTTTTTTTTTCTTTTTGCTCCAATGAAACTTCCATCCTTCTACTGCACAGAAATATTCTACTATGATAAAATTGGGTTCGTCATTTAAATCATTAATAAATTTCATTACGCATCGAAAACAATTAATATAAACCTAAAATCTCTGTTTACGAGTGTATAAGCTATGAGAATAGTGATAATAATTATAGAAAGATAAATTTTCAATAAATATATAACTTTTGGAAGATAGATTAACAATTTCTATATTAATAAGTGATACAAAAATCGCAAAATAGATTTAAACAATTCCAAAACAATGTCTCTTTTATCGTTATACGAAAACACTTTAATTATTTCAGATAATACTCACTTAAAATCTCGATAAAAATACCGGCACCTATTTTGTCCAATAGCTTGGCCCCCCAATTTTATCCTAGTTCCTGCATTTTAAGTTTTCAAGATGACTTTGCACAGCAAGTTGCACAAGATTAAATGAACTACTCTGATATCATTAAATAACCATAAAATAAGGTGAGGTACTTATATTTTGCAATTCAGGTTTAACAAATCCACAAACGAGTAACAAACTTGATGTAAAGTGTAAATCGAAGCGTAGGAAAAAGAAACTAAATTTTTCAAACAAAATTCACTCTGGGGCACGCTCTTCATGAAATCACTTTCCACGGATTTCACTTATTAACGTACCCGTAAATTACAACACAAAGTTTCTCTTACAAGTAAACTTATCGATGCTTCAAAGCGCTTTTTTAGGCCAAACTTTGTAGAGGAGTAGGGTACATCAGGAAACCACCAGCAAACATGATTAAAAGTGCTTTCGTCCATAAGGACAGACACAGTGTCCAAAAGTTTGGATCGTTTATAGTGTGAGCTAAGTAGGAAAACACACGTTTATTTATAAAATTTTTGAAATAATGGAAATCGAATACAGATTAAAGGATATTGGATATCTTTTAAGCGGTACGTTCGTCATGGCCGCCATCTTGAATCTTGCTTGATATTTTTTTTTAATAGGAAGGTAATCATGTAACATATCAATCTGGGCTAGACTTTTAAGAGAAATACATTCGTGAAGTCAGTTTTGCCATAAATTTATTTTTGAGAGAGATAATGAGAAGTGACATTAGTATCCGTAGTTGATTGAATAGTCCAGAAATACTATGCTATTTTTAAAACAATGCAAGAAATAAAAAACCTATGCCTAAATAATGAGTACTGTGTAGGTGGTTCCCAATACTAATTACTTGTGCATTGCGTTTTCATTTTTTGCATTGTTTCTAAAATAGAAGAGTATTTCTGGACTTTTCAATCAACAACGCATATTAATGTCACTTCTCATTATCCCTCTTAAATAAATTTATGGCCAAACTGACTTCACCAATGTATTTCTTGTAAAATTCTAGCCTTGATTGATATGTTATGACCCCCTTCCTATTTAAAAATAATCAAGCAAGATTCAAGATGGCCGACTTCAAGATGGCGGCCATGACGAACGTACCCATTAAAAGATAGCGCACTTACCCAATATCCATTAATTTGTATATCTTTTCCATTATTTCAAAAAATGTATAAATAAACGTGTGTTTTTCTACTTGTTAGCTCACACTATGAATGCTTATTCTTACGATTGTGCTTGTCTTTATGGACGAAAGCACTTTTAATCATGCTTTCTGGTGGTTTTCTTATGTACCCTACTCCTATACCAAGTTTGGTAACAAAGCGCTTTCAAGCATCGATAGGTTTACTTGTTAGATTTCTGTCAATGACTGATCTTTGTTACAATGAGCAATACATGGCACAGATAGTGGATTGAAAATAGATGGCATGCCATGAAGATTAAAGTGCTAATAGACAGACCTCGTGGTAGATTCGAAAGGGTCTTGTAAGAATTATTACCGAATAACCTTTCCTTAAACTATCTACTTATGATTATTTGTGACCTTCCCAGTGGGGAGAAACATGTATTTATTTACCTTCAACAGAGATACAATTACTAATAGAAGGCATGAACGTTTTAATGTTTCAGTATATGTACAATACTAAGGGGATGCGGCGTTGGACCAACACTTCGTACGACCAACAGCCTCTCAAGCATCAAGAACCGGCGTACTACCAACACCCCAGGGCAAAAATCTATGTTTGTCGAACGCCGTGTTGGTCCAACGTCGGTACTTCGAAGTGTTGTTGGTTTCATGCCGGTGTTGGTCTAACGCAGTGTTGGTTCTACGCAGGTGCCCAAAAAAATAATTTAAGATCATATTTTTTATTATCTTTTTAGGTTTTATATATCTGGGGCGTTGTCAATTTTATTGTTGGTCCAATACCGTGTTGGTTCAACGCCGTGTTGGTCAAACGCCGTGTTGGTTCAACGCCGTGTTGGTTCAACGCCGTGTTGGTCCAACGCCGTGTTGGTCCAATGTCGTGATGGCTTTACGCCAGTGCCACTCCACGCTATAGTTTTTTACATAAATTATTATTACATAATTATTTCAGTATTATCAAGATTTGTGTTTTACCGTGTTGGTCGTATGCCGGTTATTATTGTTGGTCGAACGCCGTGTTGGTCCTATGCTGTGATGGTTTCGTGTTGGTCCAACGCCGTGTTGGTTCAACGCCGTGTTGGTCAAACGCCGTGTTCGTCCAACGCATGTAACCCCAATACTAATACAAACATTAAGTTACGAGATAGACAGGGAAATACTCCCAGAGTTAATGACTATGTGTTTTGCCAAAGATAGCAGAACTTCGCCACCGTATACGCCGGGATTCCAGAAGATCTGCTTTTCGGGTCCTGTGTGCCACCTCATTCCTTCCATAACAAAATTTGAATTACTAAAGAAAGAAGAAAAAAGAAGATTAAGAATGAAACAATGAAACCAAGAAACAAGATTCTAATTACGATTCATAAATAAATTATATATAAATGTACATAAAACAATGACACACTTGTAATGAAGTTGTTATACGTGATATAGGCCTACGTCTTAAGTCAATAGTTTTATTAAATACTTTTGTAAGTATTAGAAAGATAAAATAGGTCCTGATTTGCTAATAAATTTATTATTCATTAAGAAAACTCGAAGGAGCGGTGAAGATTTTAAAGTAAAATAAATAAATTCATGAAACAACTGTTTGTATGGCATTTTAAGTCTGTAAGTAAATGCTTAATTTCTGTTACAATATAGAAAATGAAGGAGCCTATTACGAGTTTATTTTATTCTTTTTTGTACTGTTTGATACATAGTATGATGAGCAAAGGATTGATGATGAATATTTTACTTTAGTCCTTACTGTAGTATTACTTAATGCACTAATACGATAAATGTTATTCAAACATTTAGAATTTCTAGTTACAAATCCTTGAATTTTGCTTTCATCGTAGACTATGTGCGATAAATGATTTTAAATGATATGTTAAATCGAATAATAATGCCAACTCGCATTTATTAGCGCACGCTGTTCAAGTATTTCTAAAATATAACTTGATGAGTTAATTTTGTCCTTCAGAAAATCATGGAAGACCTATTTTCTAGTGTTGGCAATGGTGTTATTACTCAAGTTCTATCCATATACTTTATTTACGTCTGCTTTCAACTGTCATGGAATTAAAATTTCCCTATATAGTTCGTTATCTGAATGAAACACTTACTCGTTAGAATAATATTTTTACTTGGTAAATATTTTTTTTATATCATGAAAAATAAAGGTCCTGAGTTAAAATCATAGGGTACTTTTGAAATTAATTATAGTTTAAAGATACCGCCTGATTATAATAACATGCTAATTTCTGTTATTAAGATGAAAAAAGATTCAATAGCTGAGACAACCTCAATTTGATAGTTTATCTTATAATAAACTCTAATAATTTTTCATCACACGCTTTTTCAAAATCTACATAAATTATATATTCATGAAATACAGTATGTTAATTTTATCTTTATAAAATGAATTAGATTTATTGTTGTTGATCTATGAGGGTAACTCAATTTATAATCACATGTATAACTCTTTACTTGGTTACAATTCTATTACAATTATTATTATTATTGCCTGCGCACCTCTGTAATTTTTTATTTTTGTTTTATCACCACTCTTGAAAATATGAAATACTTGTGTTATCTCTCAAAGATTTGGAAAAGTTCAAGTTTTTTAGTATAAAATTGTATGGTTGAGGCGCAAAGCAAGCGACTCGAAGGTCCCTGGTTCGAATCCCGGATAGGGCTTGAATGTTTGTGAATTTTAGAAACTTAACAGCTAATGGACTCGAGACGGTCTAAAGTCATTGATCACTAAAATGGCTCAGAAATATAAAATTTACCATTTCTTTTAAAAAAAATATGTATCGCATATAAAGAATACATGAATATATTTGAACATGCTTTTGAAATACAGGATGGGGTTCCATCAGCAAGGATTCGTTGGCCTTAATTTCTTAATACCATCTTTATACTCATTCTTTGTGAATCTGTTAAAGACAAGGGTAACGTATGGTTAAACTACCAATGTAATTTATTTCATATGACGGTGGGGAGGGAAGGTGGGCGGAACTTTCGTACATTGATTCAAGATAACGTTCAAAGTCATCTGCAATTTTAAATATCTAGTTTGTAATACCTTATTTTCCAGCGTAAACGCATGATTAACATTATAATTTTTGTCTCTTTTATTTTTCATACAATTCCAAAAGCATGCTTGTGTTACTTCTAATGTCTTTCGAGAGTGCTTCACTTGCTGCAGAGCCAGACTTATAGTATATTACAGGCAAATTTTGCAGTGTAGCCATGGACCGCAACACTATTGGCACTTTTGATTTGGATGACATTGGGATACACTACAGTGATTTGGATGACTTTAAGATACAAACATTTAAAAGGTAAACTCTTGTAACCAGCTCCTTTGAAGAGCGAACTATCTTAAGATCTCAGTCCTCCAGACTCAATTCAAAGAGCGGAATTCCGCTTGATTGAGGTGAATATTTACTCTTTCGAGAGTGTAAAGAGGGATCACTCTTTTAGAGCGAATTTTCATCGGAGAACTATATGGTAGTTCTTTTCGATGGGAATGTAGGCTAATCTTTTTTAGCTGAATTTGCATCTATTCAGGTAAAATGAAATTTTGAATATGAAATCGATCTAATAAAAATGTTGGAAACGTAAAAAGAAGCAAAAGGGACTGTTAATTCACAAGTAGTAACAAAAAAGTAATGCTCTTATGAATGAAAAAAGAGTAAAAAATATAACATAGCTTCAGTGGAATTTCAACTCGCTACCTGCCGGCTAGGGAACCAACGCCTTATCCTCTAACCAACTGACAGAGAATGTTCTTAAAAGAGTCTCTTAGTCTCGAGTCAGGTACTCGAAAACAATGTTTAAAGATTTCTTGTGAAATGTATTTATCTTATTTCTTATGTTTACAAATATCTGGTATGTTTTTGTAACTGAGAAAAGCTATGAGACGTTCTGTTGGATGGTTGGTTATGTTAAATAAACGCGATTCACTTCAGGGTAGGGCTTCGTTTTTCGATAACCTTCGCAGTTACAAATGGAGGAGAACAAACTTGACTAATATCCAAGATGCATTGTGAACCACTCTAAAAAAAACGAGAAATAGCTCTTTCAAGTTTGAAAAATAAATACATAAACATCGGAATTCTAACTTTAAAGATTACATTTCCTATCCAAACGAGAGCGTCTCTTTGAAAACCACTCTTTCAGATTGAAATTTCCGCTCTAAGAAGAGGAATTGTTCCGCTCTTTGAATTTAGTGTGCATACTTCTTAATGGGTATGTTGAAAGGAAAGCTCAATGCTATTAAACCACGCACACACAATGCAGCAACTCGAAAAAAAACATCACCATTGCAATTGACGACGTCAGCCACAACTATCTCATTGGGATGTTCAAAAGCACGGAGTGCCAACTTGACAGGTTTTTCTAACTTGCTTCTCATTATTTGTATCGTGCCTCTCGAGCGGTATAAAGCTTTGGTAAACTTTATTTTTATATGGGCAAGTTTAGTAACTTTGGATTACCATTCACCCGTCACCATTCGCCTTTAGCTGTTAAAATCCACATCCATGCCCCTGCCGGGACTCGAACCCGGACCTTCGAGCCGGTGGTCTACCGCCGCAGACCGCTTGGCCGGCTTGAGCGGTATAGTTGTAATAAGTACCAATCGTAGAAAATATTATTCGTTTACTTAATTTGCATTTGAATTTTAAATCATTTCTGAGTTTTAGGCACTTATGGCTCTGGCCAGGATAGTGCATGCGAGAGGATAGGGAAAGTAGCGGCCAGGTCCTTACTTAAGGCGCCATTATGACGTTCTCCTGGTGAAACTGGTTTCCTTACTATTGAGCAAATTCCTGGAGGAAGATAAATCAGATAATGATCGCGTAACATTTCATATAAGAGACAAAAAATCGCTTTGCGAAAGTTATCAATGAGAATCATGTTGTATGTTAGATCAATCTGTTTTAATTTTAGATTCATGATTAAAGCAGGATGATGACAATCAATAACAACAAGTGGGTGGGCCTAATACCTATAATTTCAAGCAAAGAATACTCAGAGATTTTCTCCACTAGATATGCTTCTTTACTGCAAGGACATGGAATTTGAATTTTCAGGTCTTTAGGCATCTGAGGCTCAGGCCGACAAGATGTGGACTAAGCAGTACTATTGTAGAATCAAAGTCACGGCTAGCTCAAAGATGTGGGATTTGGCAAATGCTGAAAAGGAATATTATTAATAGAACGACAACCAAATAACTACGTATATGTGGAGTAGACCCACAAGGAATGTACCATGTAAGCCCCATACTGGAACCATATCGAAGAGGCATTCGTGTATATTCCTTCCGAAACCATGTCGGAGAGATATGTAGTTTATAAGCTGCTAAAGTAACAAGGCGAAATGAAACAGCAGGAGACAATAAACCCTTTTATTAAACTTGGTAGTTCGAGAGCTCAAAATGAACTGATTTACACTACACAGCGCTCTTTTATATAACCTCGGTTGAGGTGTTAAAGGCACATCCGCCATAATAAATTAGTTACCTTTATTTATTTTATTATATACATACATTAAAACATTGCTTAAATATTACAAAAATAGTCTTTACAATTATGCAAAATTATATTTATTAAATATACATGGATTCAAAGCAAATAAATCCGTAATGTATGAAGAGAAATAGTATTTATAGGCTCAGACATGTTCTTGAATACACACACATATATTTCATAATGCATGCTGCTTGTTAATAATATTTTGTCCAAAACTTGTGAATTAACTTCTGAATTCCAATTATCTCATCGGATACATATAATCAAAATGGTTTTATTCTTAAATCCGGACAATAATAAGAACGTAACAGTTACAAAAATTGCTATACTTGTCCAAATGAACTGTGAATGCCATCGAAATATCATTAGGCAAAGCACCAAGCGGCAGTAGCTCAGTTGATAGAATATAATTTGACATATTTTAGGATGTTTCTGTTTTTACAAATATTACTTCCCTTTTCAGGATAGATGGCATATTTATCTATAATTTCGAAATTTTCCTACATATTTTTTTAAAAAACATTTATCCGGATCTTTACTATCAGGAACATTTATCCAGATTCGAAACTGAAAACGTCCATGACCTATGTGGAGGCACGCCCGCAGGATTTTTTTCCCGGGGCTGGGGGCAAGGGCCTCATCGCCTCCCTCCTGGGCGTCCATGTCTGCGTTATTGTCTGAGCTTGCATGATGTGAATTTTGTTCATCATTGTTGTACGCATGCACGAGAATGGCCAGTGATGTAAATTAAAAATAAGGAAAGTTCTGCTTTGCATATATTTGGAATTCACTGGGAATTTTATTGTATTTTTCTGACATATTTTTCAATTTTTATGACATGTTTTTAATCTTTTGTGGTATATTTACGTATATATTTTACACTTTTATAGGACATAAAGTCCCGAGTCCTAGTGATCAAAGTATCCTTGGAAAAAATACAATCAGGTTTAACATTTTGTTTATGTCCTTCCGGTGGACATGCTTCAACGATGAACTTCAACGAACTTCTTTATCACCAAACGACATGGATCGATATTGTTCCATGACGAATGCTCTATTTTTTTAATTTTAATTTATTCATTATGAACAAAAAGTTTTGTAGAAAACCGATTTATTCTTTGCACAATACTGATTATAGTTTTAGAAAATAGGTTAGTTAGTGGTGCCGATAATTAATCAATGTCAATTAAACATCAATCGACGTGGGCTCAAGAGGGGCAGCTCTCCCGCCTGCATTAACGATGTGGGGCGATATGGATACCATCAGCGGTCAACGTGGATATGCTACTGGGGTTGCTACGCCCTGACCTTCCAACGTCTCCCCCATCCTATTCCGGCCGGAGTCAGAGATACCTAAAGACGATAAATAAATTCAGTTCATCAGGCAAAACCTGTATTAACAATCCTGTTTGTCTTTTTATGCTTTTATAGAAGCATACGCGGATAATATTGTAAATGATGTATCAGGCTACCAAAATGAGTTTTGTCTATGACTGAATTGAAGCCCCACATTAGAAACTAAGATGGCGCCGTCACTTACACTAACAGCAATAATACATGGTTAAGTTCTAAATTATAAAGCGGTACCAATTTTGTAGAGCGTAGAGAGAAAGAGTGGGAGGAGGTCGGTGAGCAATTGTAAAACAGAAGCTCTTTTTGGAACACATAAATAAGAAGGTGAGAGTGATTGTCAGTCATGACGGTATGATGTTTTTATTTTGTTTTTCACTTTTCTTTTTCTTTACATCCCCTCCCCTCTGAGAGTACTTTGTTTTCACACAAACAAGAGGAGAGAAGTCAATGTTGAGACGATAACTGCAGCGAGAGACAAAAGCCGAGGCCTTCCTCCAGTTGTTCCGCTCGCTGGGCCGTGTAATACTGAGGTTTGCCGCGAAGAACTTCAGCAATTGTTTGACAACGTGAAAGGCACTTGTCATCATTTGTGGTTTTGCTTGTCTCTCCGTCTTTTAATTTTTTTCTACCATTGGCTAATGATGGTGGTTTACCAGAATGGCCAAGATTACTGCGGAGCACTGGGGTTTAAGCGTTTTGTAGATGGAAAATAAGAGACAGAATATTCTTGTACTAATTTAAGGCAGTTATTCCTCGATGGTAATTTTCTAACAATCTCTCTAGGGCCATCCGAAATATTTCCATTTTGAAATTCGTTTTCATAAACCTGAAAGGTTGAAAATCCATCTGTAACTCTGGTGCATAAACATCCATAAAGATCCACTTATATATTTTTTGTCTTACCCAATGAACTTTATCTGCATATCAAAGTATCTTTTACGTTTTGATGCAACAACCAAGCTTGTTTACTATTCAGGTGATCTTACATCAAGACTGGGTCCAGGATTGCTACTTTTTGACCGAGATCATCTTTAGTGTATCTGCCTCTTCACATTTGTGAAACATAGTATGACAGTATCTTAATTACATTTTATAACAGGACCTCATCTTTTCTCAATGGTCTTTCATTTAGACATTTAGAAACCGAAGCTTGTGACACACACTGGTTGGAAGAACCAGCTTGCTCACTACATGAACTAACTTTAATCCAAAGCCCCCAGGAAAATTATTTATTCGGTCCTCTTGTGTTTATTTATTTGATTTTAAAGTAGTGATCACGAATTAACAGAGACCCATACTCGCTTTTAGTAAGGATGTGACGAGAAATGGAACTTGGAGATTTTTATGTAATGTGAATTAAATTTTATTTATGACCTTTAGGGACCTAAGGCTCAGACCGGGATACGGGAAGGTGTCGTCCATGGCCTAAGTTGAAGGTACTACTTCGGCATTTGCCTGGTGTGACTAAGGAAAACAACAGGGAAACCTCAGGATGATCAGTAACTGGGATTGAACCCACGATCCTCCGAATGTAAAGGCAATGCTCTAGCAGTAAACCACGGCCGCTCTGTTTCTGTGATATGACTGAACTACTGAACATACCGAACTATAGGTACCCTACGGTTCTTGCAAGCATTTTACTAAGTCTATAGAAAACTCAATAATGTGTTTTAGTAAAGGATATTATTCTTTTGCAATATTACATAGAATTATGGAGTTCTGCGTTGTGAGATATTCACAGATGAATATCGTTAAGAAGATGTGACATTATATATATATATATATCGGTCTGCTGATATCCTCATCCATGTAGCTCCTGAAAAACGCTTGATTTCATCTACCCATCTTACATTTGGACGTCGTCTCGGTCGTTTCTTTTCTCTAGGAATCCACTGTAGTACATTTGTCGTCCATCTTCCATCTGTTCGTCTAGCTATGTGACCGGCCCATCTCCACTTCATCTTCTTCGCAGTCTTGATTACATCCTCTACCTTTATTTGTGCGCGAATCCATTCATTTCTCTTCCTGTCCCTCCTGGTTATTCCTAGCATGCACCTCTCCATTGCTCTTTGTGTGACTCTCAATCTTTGAGTCGTTTGCGCATTCAATGTCCAAGTTTCGCAGCCGTACATCATTACAGGTAAGACACATTGATTATAAACTTTACGCTTCAGACACATTGGAAGTTTGCTTTTGAAAATAAAGTGTAGTCTTCCAAAAGAACTCCACGCCATTTTACATCTTCTATTTATTTCATCAGTCAACTTTGCATTCGATGTTTTAAGCTGGCCTAGGTAAACATACTCATCAACTATGCCTATTGTCTCTCCGTTAATCTTCACTTCCTTCTTTGCAGCATGTTGGTTGTACATTA
>JAGDQP010014669.1:23996-44607 GCA_022664845.1 Lepisma saccharinum | reverse complement strand
CTTTTTTTATCTATATAATGTCACTTTCGATAGATGGTAGAACTTAAATATCAAGTTAAAGCTGTCCGAAAACTAGAGATAATTTTATGTTCATTTTAATGACATACGTCTTGTTTCAATGATCTTTATGTGAAAAGTACTCAATTTTATAATATTCTTTGTAAATTTATGCAGGTAAACCGTTGGTTGTATAAATTACAGCGTTAGTATTTTGTGTGTGTAATATTCATGTCACTTGCGTTGAATCCCTAATGCTGTATAATATTTTTAAATGTATCTCTAATGTTTTTTTTTTTTAATAAGTTATTCCTCTAAGTACCAACATTATATTTAACAAATAAAAACGGGGATGGAATCTTGAACATAGGCCCTGGCCGACATCTTCCCGAATCCTTTCCCCTCCCCTCCCATTAGCCTTAGATGCCTAAAGGCCATTAATAAAATTGAAAAAATCTTTTCTGAGAACAAAAGTAATATTTATCAAGAACGTTTTATATGTGATTTTTATATTAAATTATACCTTATACTGATCAATTTAATTAGGAATTGTTTGTATCTTACATGTTGAACTTAACTAAGGTGAACTCGAATGCGAATTTTCAATTGTTTTCCTTCACAAGAAGATCGTGCGTGGCACATACAAATGATATAATACCAGGCAGCGCACGGCTCGCTGTTTCTTTCGTGCCAAACAGAGAAACAGTTGAATGTTCAACTTGCGCTACGCTGGGAATTAAAACCCACGTAGACGGTGGCGCCAACCCTGTCTCTAGTGGAGTTTTATAACTCTATGGCTCGTATGGATGATGATGGGTGGTGGAATGAAGAAAGTGGGAGGAAACGGGAAAACACCGAGAAAAACCTACGTTGTTTGTCCACCACAAAGCCCACATAGCATGAGCAGGGATCGATCCTCCGACCCCCAGCACCATAGGTGAGCACTCTATCAATTGAGCCACCGCTGCCCATAGAAGGTAAAGAAGAAAATATAGTACCCAACACAGATCACAAATTTTAATTTATCCTAAAATTATGCAAAAATGGCTACTTGTGGAAAAAAAAGTGATATTTTTTTATATTGACCGTAATATTAGAAATTTAATTTAAAAAGTTCATTAGTTTATTTCAGATGGGAAATCCAAGATGGCGATGGCGGAAAACTAGCAACTGAATTTGTTTTGGGAGAACTTTCTGTGTATTAATATAAGCAACGTGTAGAACATACATATTCCAGTGGGTTTCATCTCTTTATTTTAAACGTTTATCTCAAACACTAATTTTATTGTACTGATGAGCGGGATTATAAAATCCCTTTCGTTATAGATTCGCTATCAGGAGATCTGAAATCTGTCAAAAGTATATTGAAATCTTGCAAACTGTACTTGGTTTTTCAACCACCACCCCCAGCTGAAAATTCTGGTACAATCCCTGTCGATGTTGTATTTTTTTATTTATTTTTTATTATTTATTGTAAAATATTGGACTATAATGTCCAATTATTCACATTTTATGAGATTGAATATACTGTAAACAATTTATTTTTTGAAATGTAACTAAGGTCTACAGGTGATCCCCCCCCCCCTCCCTACACACACACACTTAGGCCGAGGTCCTCCGGCATTGCAGGGGCAGCTGTTACGCCACTGTGTCCATCTCAAGTCTAGATAAATTATGACTCGTAACAGGAAATAGCAAGTAATGAGTTTGCGAATATATGATCACATCACATGTTCTTTTCATTAAAAGTACTTACCATTGGGAGAGAGAGATGGGGCTGAAGTATACAAGCATTCGTCGGTTTCTCAAGTGTACGTGTAGAAAACGCTAACTAACACTATATTAATACGGGTATGAGAAAAATTCAATGCCTTTAAACAAGGTTAAGCTTATGCAGTGTATGACTTTCTAATTCTGACAAGTGTATGCTTTTAAGCGATGACAATGTTCGGTATCGTATGATGATGACTGATATTACGAAATTAGCAAAATAAGAATAATGTTTCTGTGTATAGAAATGTTTCATCTTCTTCTCTATTAGATTCGTACAAAGTTCTTGTTCTTCTTTGGATTTTGGACTTTGCATCTTATTTATATTAAGAATTCAGACAGTTATAGATATCATATAATCTTGCACATTTTATTTCCTAATTTGAATGGGATGTATGTATTTCTAAATTTAAAATAACCTCGCGTCACTATATTTTCTGTTTTTTTCTTCTTTAACTGTTCCTTTGATTTTGTGTTGACAGTGATTACGTGTTATAGACGATTAAACCTTAGGGCTGATTTTCTTGCAAGCGTGCGTTGCTTGCTTTGCTTGCGATTTGAGTGAGTAGCAAATTGAAACACGCGTTACACATTGAACATCCAATAAAACAGTGTTTCAATTGGCTACTCACCCACATCGCAAGCAATGCACGCTTACTAGAAAAGCAGCCCTTAGTTTCACTAATCAAAATGTAGAAGTTTGATGTTCCCAACTTCCGCAGGCTGGTGCTGACTTTTCAACCACCGGCCCGCGACCCGCACTAGATCCTAACATTCTCCCCAACTAGCCTCATATTTCAATGGATTATGACTTATTAATCCATTTTTTATACACATTTTGTAGTAGCTTTTTCTGCCATGACAGGTCTGAAACAAAAATGTTTCATGGCTGTAAAATCAATAATATGACGTGAAGTAAACAACATCAGCGATCACACATTACTTATTAAAAGTCTCTGTGACACATTATTTCCAACCTAGGGGAACAGGGGAAAAATGGGGTACTTAACATTTAACCCTAAGTAGCTACTAACGTGTACCCTGTGAGTAAGTGGTAACGCTCACTGACTTGTAATCAAGGGGTTGCGGGTTAGAAGCCAATACTCTATCGACTAGACCACGCTATCAACTTGGCAAGTAGCAACTGAAAATAGTATTTAAGATCCCACGTCAGGGATTCCGCTAGTATTTTCAGTTTAGGGGGTGTAAAGTCCAAATTGGGATGGTGTAAGTGGAGTTTTGTACGGTTTCTATCGATTTTTGACCGTGAAAATGTAAAAGTTGTGAATGATCTCGAGGATTTTGGGGGATAACCCCTCCCCCCCACACACAGGAAGGGTCTGGCGGAATCAATGCCCCACGCAGTACTCAACAACGTTACTAGATGTCATTACTGGTTACAAGTTATTTGGATGGGGAGGGATAACTGCTACACAGGACCTGAAAATTAGATTGAACTCAGGGCTTCCTAGTTTTGAGGGACACACTTTACCGTTTGGTTACGGAAATTATCCAATGAGAGTTTGAATATGCTCTAGAAACAGTATAGCAGCAAGTAGCTATCAAACTATCCACTTTCTATAAACGCGTATTCAAAAAAAAAAAGCACAATTTTAGAGCAAAAAAAAAAACACAATGTAGTTTAAAATATTGAATTACTCACCACTCTGCCATTCAAATTACACAAAGAAGACAGAACTCAGTGATGCGTACTTCTGTGAACAACCAGTTACACCATTTCTGCAAGTTTACTAACTCTTTTACTATTTTTTTTCTTCCCGGAACCTTCTCTCTCTCTCTCTCTCTCCCTCTCTGACAATGAATTCTCAATCTCAACGTCTCATGACTTCACGAGGACTTGAAACCTTGAACTTCACCAGTTTCTCGCACTTTCCGTGTGTTCAAGAAAGAAAAGTACAGAACGAATCGCATATGCTTATGCAATCTTTCTTTTCCTGCTTCTTGTATAGATGGCGTTAAGTACGTGGGGGTAGAGCAGACTGAAGCCTTTCAAAGTTTATATAATATCTTTGTAATTACTCTGGTGATGATCGGTTTTTTGTCTAAAGGCAAGTGAACCGATGGTGTATATGCCATTGCCTTCCATCGGATGAACATAACGTCCTGAGGACGGGACTTAGAGCTTAACGTGGGCTCCAAAGTGCTTGTGTTGCAAGCAGGTATCAAACCCGGGACGAATCGCATCGATCACCCACAGGGGGCACTTAATATAAGCACAGGAGACATTTGTGATTAACGTCTATTCTAGCGTAATCATTTTTTTATACATCAAACTCGAAATAAATCCGATTCCATAGGTCTACATCTTACCTGGTTTATGATCTGTATACGAAAACATACAACTTGTTTTATATACGTCATGATAGTCAGTTCTTAATATATATCTTGACCATCCGGAATATGCAGATTTGTTACATGAAATTTGACGCCCCAAGAAAATTTGGCGCCCGAGGCAGATTAATATTCTTCCTATGCGTAAGTTCCTCCCCGGTATATTGTAAAGACAGGGGAGGGTGGACTTCAGTTTCATTTTCTGGCTTGGCCCACTGTTTGGAAGTGGTACCTTTTTTTAGGTTGGATGGGCTGCAACAGGATATTGCTCTACTGCTAATGGCCTGGCCGGGGGTCAGGACCGAAAGAATGGACTTTGTACATTTTAAATAAATCAATTATTATTATTATTTTCTGTATGTGGTAAATGTTGAAATCACAAAAAATGGAAGCCGCCGTGACCAGAACTCGAACCCAGATTTCCCAGTTTCCGGTCCGGCATTCTATCCACCCACAGGTAAATAACATCTATTCTATCGCACTAGATGATTGCAGAAGATTCTTCTTGATAGCCAGCGATCAGGTGCTGGGAGTGTTAAAGCATGAGAAACACACACACACACATATAGCCTGGCTTGTTGGTTTAATGTATAGCAGGTCCGACCAAAAACTGGGAGATACCGGTTCGAGTCTCGATCATGGATCTGTCACTTTTTCTGCGTTAATTTCAAGATAGTTTTTCTTCCTTCCATACTTCCATCTCCGAACATTTATTTGAATACCATTTCCGCGTGAAGTGTTTGTAATAAACGGGTTTCGAAGCCTTAAAAACAACAGAAGTGGGTTAAACGGGGCATCACACATAGCATGCCAGCTTGGAACAAGGTTGTCAGTCACTTGCTTTGAGATTCTCAAACTTAATATTGTGTTGAACTTAATAAACAAGCATCAAACAAACCTGTTGGAATAACATAAATGGTTTGGTGGCTATAACTAAACTAATTCAAGCTTGTTGGAACAATCAGTTATGCGAGGAAGGTCGTCAGATTTGAAATTTATTTGAATTTTGTTCCGTTGTACTTTTGTTGCGACCTCAGTGCGATGAAGTCCTATCTCATGCCAGACGTATTTCGCCGTAAGCTAATCTTCACCAACTCAGAACCTTTTACAACAGGCGTCAGTTGCGTTTTGATCAACTAAGTATAAATAACGCTTGGAAAGCCAACTAAGGTGTGATTCCGTGGTCTGGTGACTACAGCATTGGATTGGTGTTCCAGTGGTCGTCGGATCGATTTCTAATGAGGAAAAAGTTTTTATTTGTTTTAAAGAATACCGGTACATATGCTTTTCTTTCTTGCCCTGTCATAACTCTTTCTACCATGATTCTTGTAAACTAGACGGTTTGATTTAACCTTGTTTAAATCTTTTGGGTTAATTTGCTAAGTTTGCATGAAGTTGTCCCATTTGTCAAATTAAGCTTGATTCACTTTTAAGTTAGGCCAAATTTGCTATGTGGGATAATACTCGGAGGGTTTGACGGTGCAATAGCTTGCCACGCTACGAAGAACACAGTAATTACCACATTTCTCGATGTATATATAAAAAAAAACGCTGGAGTTTATGTTGGAATCGCTGATTTCACAACAGATTTTGTACCACGTGACGTGGTATGAAAAATTTCGCAATCATCATTGAGTGTAGGCCAGCATCGACGTGAATAAAGACTAAATTTCACAACATAAGATATTTGTATCATGGCGAAATGTGTAGCAGATGATATCTCAATTTTCTGTGAGTATATTGACTCACAAGCAAACACACTAATGGGGCAGAAAAAACTTCTAAATTTCTTTCTTCTATCATGGTTAGAATGTCAAAATATGTGCACATGCAAATTTTGGCAACTCGAGCGCAATTACTTTGGGATATATCGATGATATAATAGTCAGATTCTTGTTTGTGAAGAGTGAAGAAACAGTGTGGAAATATCCTTATATTTGTAAAATGCTGAAGGAAATGGAAAGCAAATACATAGTAATATGTACTTGGTGAAAGGCACTACCTGTTGGAGGGCATGTTCTTCACGGACGCCATCTTGAAGTCCGCCATATTGAATCTCGATTGGTTTCTTAAATGGGAAGGGAGTCGTGTAATATGTCATCCTGGGCTAGAATTATACGGGAAACACGTTTCTGAAGTCAGTTTTGCCGTAATTATGTTATTGTGAGAGATAATGGTGTCTGACATTAGTATGGACTAATGATGCAATAGCCTGAAAATGTCCATTTTGTTTTGAAATAATGAAGGAATTGTAAATTAAATGCATACAAATGCATATCGAAATGACAATATAATCAGGAACAATTTGTATGTATTTAGGTTTCAATTCCTTCATTATTTCAAAACAAAATAGATGTTTGAGATTCAAAACAATGAGAACATCAGAACTGGCGATTGTCCTCCAGGAGATAACTCAAAAAGTGACAGAGTATCACAGAAGGAAATTTATATCCGGGAGCGACCGAGGCCGGGCGCGGCGAAGACCAGGTATGGAGGTGTACCATCACAAGTAGATTACAATAGATGGGTCAAAACTGGGATATTATGATAACTGTTCGGAGAGTCTGGTGGTGATAAAGAGGGCACAGCCCTCAAACTCCTCAAGTTAGGGGCGCAGCCCGTCACGGGGAAATGAGTATTGTTAACAGTCCCGATGACTGTTGCCAACATATTTTATTCACCCCGCAACAACGGGCGGGAAAGTCAGCAAGTCATCTATAAAAGTGTAAGAGCAAATCCCATTCGTTTTATGCCATTGGAATTCACAATACCGATTAACTTTCTGCAGCTCCTCACAAATAATTTGATTGTTGGTCTTCAGAAAGTCTGATAAAGACTTCTGTGGATCAGTTTTGAAATTACCAACCAATACAACACACACTGGAAAACCGTACAACATCTTTTCCATAGTATCATTTGGCCATGATTGTTAACTCATGCAGAACGGAAAGTTTGTCTAACAAACCTTTTTTTCGCAGGAAATCTTGCACATAAATTATCTATGTCTGACAATTTCATGCCGTCTCTGTCTTTTTGACTTCAGATTGCCTAATTAACATTAATCACACTGAATTAATTTCTATTGTAATGAAAAAAAATAAACAGTTCTAACACGCGAGATAGTAATGATGAGGTCCGTCATTTAAGGGGGAAGAGAGGGGCAGTACCCCTCCGAAGAATTTTAATCCGAACTTTCGAAATGCCGAAATTGCTACTCTCTACTTTGGCAATACACTGCTACCAGAAAGAGAAAATCATAACTTTCCAGAAGATTACATTTAAGAGATATTAAACTGTGCTCTAATAAGTGTTCTGTAATAGTATGTACTAAATAAATAAATATACTATGTTCCTCTTCATGATTCATCTATAGTTGGATTGTTCCCATCCCAGTTGGGTATGTACTTGGTGTTGCAAAATAACACCGACAAACACACATCATGAGATTCCTCAAATGAAAAAAAAAAAAAAAAGCAAAGACAGTCAAGAGTCGGTGAGCAGCCTATATGTTCGTTCGCCAAGGAGTTGCTTAGGTCCTAACAAGCCCTACAACAAGAACATGAAGAAAATGCTTTAGCAAGGTCAATTAAAGAGTTCGCTCCCAGCTAGTGGGAGAACTTTTGGGGGCGACAGTACTATTAGGGTTATGCATACTATGAATAACTGGGAGAGACAGGACGACAAATTAATCGTTTCGCTCGCAAGGAAAGATATAGTTTGTAATCAAGACTGCGAAGAAGGTATTGGAGATGGGCCATAGCAAGACGAACAGCTGGGAGATGGACACCAAATGTTCTACATTGGACTCTTTAAAAAAAAGCGACCGAAAAGACGTCCAAATGCAAGGAGGGTATAGATGAAATCAAATGTTTTTCAAGAGCGGACGGATGAGGTTAGGAGCAGACTGTGGAAAGGAAAGGGGGAGGCCTTCATCCAGCAGTGGATAGAAAACTGCTGAACTGATGATATATGAGTGTATATATTGGAACCAAACATATGCTATGGTTTTATCAACATTATCATATTGACTGAGGAGTTTTATACGTTAAGCTGACAGTATTGCTGACACCACGCCATTGAGGCATCTTAACAATCTCACATTCTTTTTAACACATGGGTCAATTCAATCGCAACTTGAGAAAATCTCACAACAGAAAACTTTAGGTCTCAACTACTTCCAAATCACAAGACGGCACCCGTGCGTGAAAAACATTCTCTTAGAAAATAAAGATTTCTTTTTTATTTGGTAGCTCAAGGAAGCTGTAAGAGCGAGATGTGTCATTACCTAGTAACTGACATTTTTTTATCCTTCTTCTCAGAAAACAAGAAAATTACGTTCCGCTGGTGTGACAAATTTATCATATGTCTGGCCTCGGCCCCATGACGTCGTCTTCCACAATGAGAGCGTGGCCAAAATCCACGGTTTCTGCTAGAAGATCAAGTCGTTTAGTTTCCTACACGTTTATGTTGCTTCAAATGTGCTAGTGAGTTAATATTTACCTGAGTTTGTGAGTCAAGAGACTATGAAGATTTCGTTATGAAGTTGCCACGAAGATGATTAACCTTTTTATTATCGGTTATGTTACGTGGACACCAATTTGTATCTATGATAGTGAAATAGATCTTAAATGTGTATAAGTGGTCAATAATTCCGTAGTTCAACAGTTTAAATGGTCCATACAAGGGCCTGACAGTTTGTTCTCGAAATAAGAATGGTGTGGTATGCCTGGATGATCGTCTTAGTGTAAGTACCAAGAAAAGAGTTAAACTAATTACATAAATTCTGGTTGTATCCAACTTTAATATTGCTATTGCCAAACTATGTACAGGGTGACTCAAAAGTCCCACTACAGCTTGGTAGTTCACAGACAAGGAAATGAAGCATCATGGTACACAAATGTAGAATGGTGTAGAGGGCTTTGGAGTACATAATCAATGTGCCTTCCATCGTGAAATCCTCCATATTGGATGGAGGTCTTTTTTTTCAATGACAAGTGAGCCCCGTGTGACATATCAAACAAACAATACGAGACTGTTTGCAGAAAGTAATGTCAGATTTGACCTTCGTGTTATGGTGTCGTAGTTATCGTACCAGGGAAAGGGCACTGGTGGATAAATGAACATTACTTATAGTGATGTACTGCAAATTTTCAATGAGTATAACTCCGATGTCAAAATCTAATACCTCGAATGCTTTACTGGGTACAATCTATGGCGGCCACGTTGATCATGTACCCACCATTTCACATTTGTGTGCTACGATGCTTCATTTTCTTATCGGTTTGTGAAAAACGAGGTTATACTGGCGGTAATGTTATAAGAAAAAACTTTTTGCGAAGTTTTTTTCAATAAAAACACCGTTTTTTAATGTAGTTCATTTTACGAACCAAGTATTTAATGCTTTACGCTGCAGATAATCAATGTAATCACCAGGATTGGAGTTAAAGTCCTCACACACTCACCCCAATTTACTATTGCTTTGTTTTCCTGCAGCCTTACGAGGCAAATGGTGGGATTATTTATACATTCACTGCCACACTGTTTTGCTTGTGGCTTGATTATCTTCTTCACCCTGACCAACATAAAGAACAAAGGACATAGGAACTGAAGTTATTTGGTATAGTTTGTAATAGAATATCAATAACCCTCCAGGAAACTGAAGAAAAAATATTTTGAATTCTAGGAAGAATTTAAGTTCCTAGAGATAATACAACTTCGAAGACATCTTTACTGTAAATCGAAAACTATGAATTCTTACCGAAATATGCTCTCATCCCGTGTTACAATACGTTAATTTCTTATTACGATATTATTTAAGGAAGATATCTATTTTTGATTATAATTACTATCATCAAAAATAAATTATTTGTTGCTCAAAATCCCTGGAATTGTGTTTCACTATAAAAACTCGGGGACATTGCTTCCTCATGCTAAAGGCTCCAAACCTCGTCCCATACTGTGAAAATATAAATACAGATGCAGACAGTGTGTTATATGCATATTTAAAAAGAGCTGAATAAATCCATAATAAATACTTTTGTAAACAAACAACTACGTATAGGTTTCTTCTAATGCGCTTGTTGCAATAGGGCTCTGATTGTGAGAATTATTATTTCAAAGTATATCATAACGTAGCCACGTCCCGCGGCTCCCCCTGCATTTGTTTTGACAGTATAGTAATAGTTATCGATACGGAACAGTATAGGGGCCATTTAAAAAAAAATGAATTTCAAAACAGGGTGACAACGCTCACAACGGGGTGCTTGGGTATAGAACTACAGGGAACAACCACAGTATGTTTCGATTGTGTCGAATATGTGTACTCAAAGCTTGGTGCGGATACGTCGAACTGTATGGAAGTAGTAAATGTTTAATTAGCAACACTGTCAACTGTGGGACTTGAAGTACTTCTATAACGCGTCCAAGTACGTAAATACAACGTTTGGTCTGATACGTTCAACGATATGGAAGGAATTAAAAATGTTATTTTCTGAAATTGGTTGGGAACAATGACAACTGCGGCACCGGAAGTACCCACGTGAACTGTTCCTAATCCACATTCAAATTTGGTGTAAATCAATGCGGATACGTCCAACGGTAACAAATATGAAATCTAGATTGTTTAATCGTTTGGCAACCATGATAAACTACGGTGCCTGGAGTGCCTTTATGACCTGTCCCAGTGCCTAATGAACATGTATGTCAAATTTAGTGTAAAACAGTGCACACGAGTAGATTTGTATTAAGAAAGGCATTTCTATAAGTTGAATTTTAAACTAGGCCGACAACACTGACATCTGGTGTGCTTGAGGTCGCGGACACTCAAAACTTTCTTCTATTGTGTTGAATGATATTTGAGCTAAGTTTGGGGCAGATACGGTATGCAATATTTTTTTTAAGTTGGCAACACTGAGTACTGGGCGACCCGGAATGTCTCAAATATACAAAAAAAAAAAAAAATATAACCTCACAATATCTAGGGTTTAATTTATGTTTTATTTCTATTTAATTATCTATATAAAAATAATTCTTGCTTAAAGAGAGCGTTTTACAAATTGCTGTCTTGAAAAAAAAAATATAGAAAAAACGAAGGCTCATGTTTTTTTCTCTAAAGATGGAGGTTTTAGAAAAAAACGAACGTGTTTTTATTTACAACACTAACTGGGGAGTCCATTAATTTATCAAACGCCAAACTTTTAATGAAGATAACTCCGCTATTGTAATAGGTATGACAAATTTGACACGTGGAATGACTTTCCATGAAGATTCTAATGATATTTGATATATCACATGATCTAGTTGTCATTTGAAAAAAATAACCTCAATCCAATATGGAGGAATTCAAAATGATGGCCACATTGATAATGTACTACAAGATGTATCCCTCCCCATCATTTCATATTTGTGTATTAAGATTCTTCATGTCCTTATTACCGAGCCGCCGTAGCTCAATGGTAGAACGGTAACGCAACATTTGTAAGACATGGGTTCGATCCCAACGACCGACCGACAGAGATTTTCCCAGATTTTTTCCTCAGCCACATCAGGCAAATGCCGGGATGGCACCTTCAACACAGGCTCTGGTTGACACCTTGACGAATCCTTTCCCCTTCATTATCCCGGTCTGAGCCTTAGATGCCTAAAGGACATAAATAAAAATGCAAATTCAGATTCATTTCCTTATTAATCTGTGAACTACCAGGCCGTGCTGAGACTTTGCCTACGTAAATAGTTTGATTGCCGACATGTTGATAAGCAAACAGTAACTTCGGCTACTATAAATTAAGCACATATCGAATTAAGTTTCCATCTTTTTTATGGAAAGAGATTTTGCTATAAATCTCCTCCGATTCCTCCTACATCTTCTTTGATAAGAGAAGAAGATCCATCACAATCGGTCGTGTTTTACTAAAAACGGCTGGTCCCTCAAGGCACGTTAAGCCCTCTCCATTTGTCTCTATATTGAAGTTTCCTTTTTGTTTCAGTATACGATTTAATCTTCCATTAATACTGTTCATGTGTTGAATTCATTATCTTCCTCTTCCTCTCTTTCCCTCATCCATTCCCCCATAATGTCCTAACCAGTCACTTTTTCGTCATCTTCATTGCCTCGATTATTGTTTTCTCGCTTATTCTCTTCAGTACTTCCTCATTACACATCTTTTGTGTCCAGCTGACCTTCTTCATACTTCTCCATGTCCATATTTAAATCATTCCCATGTTCTTTAGGGTCAGTTCTACAATCGACCGCTAAACTAGTCAGCGCTAAGTTCAGGCCAACAGAAAAAATATCGGCACCTTAACCACAAATGCATGGTCAGTGACACCAATCACGAACGGCGCTGGATGGATTGAATAATACTAAAATTGATCATTCGAGTGTGATTAAGAAGCAGAACCAACATGACAAATTCGTCGCTGCACCATCGTTGATGGAGAAAGAAGTCATCTTCCAGAACCGATCGCAAAATTAGTTAAACAGCTTTGAAGGCCCGAGGACTATGTTCCGCCAGTTCCATCTGTAATTTGAAATAACCTTGGCACTGAACTCAGTCATACTACTGTATTGTCACAATTGCGAAAAGAGGGTATTACGAAGAAATAACCGCGTAAGAAGCTGATAGAGACTCATAATGCAACAAGGTGCGAATTTGTGAACCACTATGCAAAACTGGACTGAAGTTGACTGGAAACACGTCATTTTCGCCAATGGAAGGATTATAATAGTGGAAAGTGATGCAGGTGTGAAGTGGTAGATTCAAAAGAGCGAGGAACTTCAATATAAGACTACAGAATCAACGCAGAAATTGTGAGTGTGCAGTGATATGAATTTGCTTTACTCCGGATGAACCCTGGCAATATCTTCAAAACGGCCCAAGACTACTTTTCCGCAGAAAAATATGGGTTACCTTATCTTCAAGTATGGCAATACTAAGTGTCATAAGCTAAAGTCATTAATAGCTGTTCACGCGTATTTGTATTCCGAGACGTTGATGACCCCACTAAACTCACAGGATATGAATTCCATTGAACATAGAAGACCGCAAAAGAATTTTCGTGCAGACAGGATCACTTTCAGTTAATCACCCGGAAGTTATTTACATTAAATCGAGGTTGAACTTTGCCAAAACCTTGTTACAAGCATGCATCGTCGCTTTCCTACACTAACAAAGCCAGAGGCGTGCATACAAAATATTACTGAGCTGTTACGTACCTCCTGATGTTGAATTATCTTGTATCGAATTCGTGCTTTAACTATGATATTGTTTATTTTTTAAATAAAATATAAACTACCCTCTATTCCATCTGTATTATAACAGGACACACACACATCTGCCTCTATGAATATAAATTCACTATACGTAGTACCATTATCTGCATGCTTTGTCATACGTAGGATGGATTGTTCCCTACGATTCTACAGTGTAATGGTATCACGCATTCATCTGCGACTTCAGTTAGGTTCATAAATCTTGTGTAAACCTTATCCGAACACTTGTCGCAAGTTTTTTCTTTACAAGCTGTACTTACAATCTTTGACTTCGTAGTAGCATACGCTTCACAACGCATGGTTCTACGACCATTTTACTTCATGTTATGGCCAAAGATGAAAGGTATGCACATGATACACATTAAACTTTTCAAAAGCCAGAATTTTACAGTTACACCGTGATTCAACATAGGTGTTGAATTACTAGAAAATACGCCATTTTTTATGATAACCTTACACTTCCATTAATCTCGAGCGAAAAGACATTGCAACAGGCTCCTGTACGAGATGTGAAATTTGATTCGCTTTTAGTGCGACATCACAACATTCAAAAGTTACACGACGCTGCTACTTTCGATTACTTCAATTATGTGTGTGTATGGAGGGGGGTTAACATTTAGAGCACGGTTTAAACCTTATTGGTATAAGCGTATAACTACTTCAGAAAATGGCCGACTACTAGAGAAGGGTCGACCACTGGCATTCTTACCCTAGTTATATCTTTCGCAGTTATCTTGGTCATTATTTTACTTTCGTAGTAAAAGAGTGAGACGCTAATAGAACGTTATGTTGAATTGGTTCTCCAGAAGATCCAGTTCAGAACGTGTAATCTGGAGCTCGGACTGCAGAAGTTTTGGATATGTCTAGCACCACAGAATGAACAATGCTAAAACATTATTTTGAAAGATTTCTACACTACATAGGAAGTACTTGGCTTGACGTCTTCCACATCTGTTTTTCACATACATTTCGTGTAAATGGTTCCACTTGTTGCTTCTTAAATGGTAAAGAAAGAATTATCTGTGTTATGTGGAAACAAAAAATGCGTCATTGACCTTGAAAATGGAGCTGAGCTAGGCCGTGACGTAGTGGTTTTTAACATACATATCTTCAAACTAAAGAGAAAGATTAAGTCTTTTCCCATGAAATATAGCTACATCACTTCGAATTTTTTACATTTATTTAAAACCTTTTGGCACCTCTGGCTAGGGTCGGGATGGTTAGGAACAAGGCGGGGAAGGTATAATTTATTAAGGTACCATCCCGGCATTCGCCTGTATATCTCTTTTAGAAGTCATTGAGTTGAATTTATTTATAGCCTCCAAGCATCTATAGCTTAGGAGGGCATAGTGGAGATAAAGGATGCAGGAAGGAGTCGACCAGGACCTAAGTTGAAGATATCATCCAGGTATTTGGCTACTGTAACAGAAAAAAAAACTCGAGGAATCTCAGTCAGGATGGTCGTCTGCTGGTATCAAACCCAGGACCTCCCGAATGCAAAACCAACTCTTTAAGAAATAACAGATGGTGTTGATAACATCATTTCATATTTTAGTTATAAAAGAACTCAATAGCGAGGAAACGTAAATCATTACCACCAGCAGTGCCCGAAAACAACAGGAACTTTAAACCGATCCCGATTCTGAGCTTCCCATTCACTCCGATTCTGATCTTTACAACGAACCAAAGTTCATAGTTACTAGAATTGACCATATACTAAAATAAAGTTTTTATTTTAACTGATCTTTCCTCTATGCCCTTGCGTAAGATTGATCTTATTTGGTACTCTAGCACCGGAAAAAAAACTTCGGTCCAATACTTGACATTGACCGGTCTACCATTCCTTTCTAAAAACCAAAGTTCATTCGCGTTAATTTTGCAACCAAATTAGTGGAAGACTAATAGCGTATCTGGGACATGACCATGTTTTTGTCAAATTATGGCCTCCCGTACGTAAGAGAACTGAATTCTAATTCACTGTGGTTCATAGAACTCAAGAAATGATTGGCCTTGCACTAAATTATGGTGCAAAGTTAGCTCTAATGAATATAGTACACTACATATTCTTAAGTTTTTAGGAACGAGTGTTTTACTTCCTTGCCTTCCACATTTTTGCATTAAATATTAGGTTTTACATACCTGTTTCTTTTATGAAGAACAATTTGTTTTCGCCAGTTGATGAAGTGAGACCTAGCAACCAGTAAAATCTCACTTCACCCCAAAACAGAAGTTACTAGGTTTTAGAAAAGAATGGTAGCAGTATTATTAGGGAAAGCGTGATGTATGTTCAATTGAAATTTATTAAGGTCTTGAGGATATATGGTAAAAAATTACTATATAATGAAAACATAACAGGTTCTATGTATAAAACGTCTACGCGCTCCTTGCATAAAGTCATTCTGTAATGTAAATAGAATCTATGTCACCACATTGCGTGTCTGAGTTGAGGAAATTCATAATTGACGTATACGTCTTAATACATGGCTCCGTAACGTAGTGGATGAAACAACTCACAAGATTCCAGGTTCGAATCTAACAGTAGACATTCCGAAAAGTTTCAACTGTAAATCAAGACAAAATAATCCACAGCAGCGCATCGATATTGGTCGATATAAAATAACGGAGGATTGCGATATTGATGGAGGTCGTCATCCGAGATCGAACAATAACAAATGACAAACATTTTTGCCGATATTGGCCTATTTATCGGAGGTCGATATCGATGGCTATTGGAGAGCATCTTCTTCCGATATTAATCGATATCGGACAACACTATCGACAGTAGATGAAGAACATTATCAACTGATATATATCGGAGAACGATATTGATCGATGTCAATTGTAATCGCGCGATGAGATTTTCAGTGATATTTCTCTAAACTTCATATTTTAAACTGCCAAGCTTTCCCCCTAGTTTTCTTATTAAAACACATCAGGTTTCTTAAGTTTCCGGAATATCGTGCCACGCCAATATCGATCGATATTGCTGCAGACCGGCCAACCACGAACGATATTCGCTTTATTGGCCTAGTTTTGGCCCGATACCGGACTGATATACTTGTGCAGGGTCGTAGGGAAAGAGGGGAGCCATTTATTTTGCCAAGTTGTTGGAAATTCACATTCGTAGACACACCATAATAATTATGAATGTAACCGTCTGAGGCGTTAGGCCAGCGTCTTCAATGTCACGGGTTCGAATCCCGCCTGGTTAACAAAGATTGCATTCGTATAATCGTGACGGCCCAAAGTTAAAAGTTGCTAATGTGGCCCATATAAAATAAAGTTTTTCTTCAGGGTGTCACAGAATTTGAACAACCAAGTTGCAGGGGCGCTACTATATAAAATATATCTTAGTGACCAGGCTAAAAATGTCGCCTAGTTGCATAGTTACAGGCTGCCGAAAGGGTGGAAAAATAAACTTTAAAGCTTGATATTTTCGATATCAGTAGAGCTAAAGTTGTATGATAGCACCAAATACTTCAAACCTGTTTTCCAAAAGTACGTAGAGGAGAAGGTCCAAATATGGGCTAGTAGGCGTTTTAGACTTGTATATGCTTGTGTAGTACTGCTTACTGGTCACATCAGTGTGAAACAGTTCCTCAAGGTTGAAGGTGTTGGCGGAATTCAGTTAGCGACAAAAGAGTTGGATGTGGTTGATTTATTTGTATGTTATGCCTGTTTTCAACAATGGGAAAGTTTTATCAGGCATTTCTATTTCAGCTTTTTAAACACAATAAAAACAAGCATGAGATGTTTTATATGGTAAGTTGTATTCCTCAGAGACAGCACTCGTAGTCAGTATAAAACAAAGAACAAATAATATTGCGTATTGAGTTCCTTTGCGTCACGAACAACCGCTTTGAGTTACCTTGCATACCTACATCCTCATCTTAAGAGTTTCCTTCTCTTAGAACACAGCACTTGGAATTTCAAATCTAGTAAGTCCTTTTCATATTTCAGCAGTTCCTGACATAAAGAAAAAAAGTCAGCAATCGACTTAGAAAACGAGGAAGTGCTACTGTTATAACGAATAACAAATTCTAAGAAACAATTATGGCTTCCTTAGAAAAGCAGGTATCTAGTAATTGCAAGAAGACATTATCTTTTAGTTAAGTTGAGCAAAGAGCTGAACAATTAAAAAAATGGAATATACCAGGACAGAAAAGAAAACGAGGAACTTTAGAATTCACAAGACAAACATAAAATTCAGAAGAATCCAGGAAGACGTTTTCTGATCTAGATCCTTGTAATGATGATGATAGTTACTTTGATATGCCAGCTGCACAAGAAAAGCCAGATGATGAAGATACGAATGGTATATTCTGTGACAGGATATTTATTCTCTGAACACACAGGGAGACCTATGTGTTATGTGTATCATGTGTTCGAAATGAGCACATGAAGAATGCACAGGTGCAAAGGAGGCCTATCTCTGACTTTTGTAAATATACATTTATCATCACTATCTCAGTCTTGAACATTATTTTGAACTGTTAAATTTTCTTCTCAATTATATAAGGTAATTTTAAAGAGTAGCCCATATTTAGACCAGTGTTTCAAAGTCAAGATTATGACATCTCTATAAAATATGTGTTTAGTATCATTGTCATGGGTTTCTAATATAACACAGTAAAAATATCTTAGACATATTTGCAGTTGTTGTTTAGTACATTCTTTGGATCATTATGGAGATATTCGAAAAATGAAAGTCGTAGCCCGTATTTGCACCTTCTTCTCTATGATAAATTGTGCAATGGGTAACCACTGCACAAGAAATTCCCTAAAGAAAGTAAATGATTTCCAAATATTATCTGAAGTAAAAATGGGTTCGGAATAAGCATGAATGGTGAAACTTTTCAGCAAGTAACAAACATAATTATGTGGACAAGTCAATCTCAAGGAGATTCCACTTGCCGAATGATTTATTTTAAAGCACATGGTTGCATAACAAACAGGATTAAGAATGGCGTTCATTCAACGAACGTTTGGTTTATCTATTATTTGTGAGAGACAATATGTCATTGCCCGGTTGGTTGCCATGCCGGTAATTACGTATGCCATTCAACCATACGTTCAATTGCATTTCTCAGTATGTAATCTCTTCGTATACAATGTTCTAACCAGTTTCTTTCCCTCTTCTTTATTGTTCGTCTTTTCACCACTTCCTCATTACAGTACTACCCTTTTCAGCACTATCTGCTTTCATTGAAGTGTTTCGCTGCGTTACAACCGGAGTGCATATAGTGCAAAATTACTAGAAAGAGAGGCTTTTACGTCACCAGGTTGCAAAGGAGCATGTAAATAGAGGCCGTTAAACGCAAATCTAAAGGAGCTTTCTTTTTACCTCTTTTGGTTAAAGGCAGTCAACATTAACTCAATTGCCCAGTGATGTCACAGCAACCTCCCGACTCGTGTAGCGGACGGAGAAGGTGATCTACTTAAGGGTTCCCAGGCCGTTGCTGTTTTTTATCTTTCATTTTAAAAAAAAAGAAGCATAGGGTGTAATCAAATATTGGAGTCGTAAATGTATATGGAATAAACAATACAGATTAAAAAAAAAAAGAACTATCACAAACAAGTGAACAATCGAAGATTACTTGACAGAGAGGTCGTATAATGGAGATGAGAGGGTTAGTAGCGTAACCTCTGAAAACCATTAAGTGTGAACAACGTAGCACAAGCAAGTTCTCCCCCAGAAACTAGAAAAAAAAAAAGTCTCGGGGAAATATATCTAAGTATCTGGGAATTTTACACTTCAATTTACACTCTGCCATAAATTTCAAAGCCAATACAAAGGTTGGCTTTGCCAATACAAACGATAGTGCTGTCAGAAGAGAGAACCCTGACTTTTCATAAGATAATATTTAAGAAACGTGAAAAACGTATGCTACGTAAATATCAGTAAAGAAAACCTTGCTTTTGCAGAAAGGAAAGGTTATTTATGCTACATTTTGGAGATGATCAACATGGTCGCCATATTGGATGGAGGTATTTTTTGTTTCAAATGAGTCGTGTGACATATCGATAAACACGAGAATGTTCCAAGAACCCATTCCACGAGTCAGATTTTACTAAAGTGTTATGGTCTTGGAGCTGTTGAATAAATGAACACATGTATGACAAATTTTCAGTGAAGATAACTCCGTCTTCATAAAGGATAGGTAAAATCTGACACTTGAAATGACCTTTCGAGAACATTGTAGTGTTGTTTGATATGTCACACGACCCACTTGCCATTTAGAAAAATAACCTTCATCCAATATGGCAGATTTCAAGATGGCTGCCAGCTTGATCATCTACTCCAAAATGTAGCCCCTCCAACCATTCGACATTTGTGTACTACGATGCTTCATTTTCTTAATGGCTTGTGATCTCCAAAGCTGTACTGCGTCTTTCGGTTTGCATTCATTCAATTTGTGAGAAAATGGTACGTAATGGAATTTTTTTAAATATCATTTTCGACTTCAGCACAATCAAGATATCTGATTTTTTAAAAAGTTCTTTTTCATCGTCGATCCGTGTTGTTTATGGATCGTAACATATGTGACATATGCGTGCGCGTATTTATATGATGTATGTTGACTCTTTACAATTCGTACTTTCGTTTTATGAAATGTTATCATAATTGCTGGAGTTAGTCCGTAAACTTCTCTGAGGATAATTTAAACAACAACCATGTTTTCAAGATTGTTTTACTGTCGTTGTTAAAACTATAAAACGTGGACTACATTTTGTGTTTTTATTCTTTTAGCTTATTAAGACGAGTTTTTTACTGCTAGAAATGTCATCATTGCGACACGAGGTACTTCACCCATGTCTTAATAATGCATTGGAGGGGGAAGCATGAGGAAGAGAGTAGTTTTGTCATTAAATAGCTGTGACGCAGTGTTGCCAGATGTACCGAAATTTCATAAACTTGACGTGTACTTTATCAACTTGAATTTGAATGTTATTTATGGCCATTATGCATCTAAGGTTCAGGCCGGGATAGGGGAGGAGAAAGGAAGGTATTGGTATGTTGAAGGTACCTGGTGTGACTGAGGAAAAAACCTGGAAGAACTTCAGTCAGGATGGTCGGTCGCTGGGATCGAACCGACGACCTACCGAATGCTACGCTAATACTCTACCACTGAGTACGGCTCGGTTCGTTATTAACTTCTACAGCGAGTGCAAATAGAATTTCTCACAAGAAAAATCTCAGACTGCACATCCAATCGACGT
>JAGDQP010014669.1:0-14919 GCA_022664845.1 Lepisma saccharinum | reverse complement strand
CATTGCGTGCGGTGTTTCCTAATTCACAGGTTTTTGAACTTCATGACTGACTTCTTTTATGTGCTGCTTATTTTAATCTTTATTTATTTTAATTTGTGATCGTTCTATCTTCTGTTTCTAATTATTTTAAATTTATTTTAGCTTGTGTTTGTTCTTTTTCTGTTCTTACTTAGTTCAAATTTGTTCCGTTTCCTCCCTCCCCCTATAGTGAAAGCGGTTTCAGGATGAATCACGTGATTGACAGGTGGACCGTGTGAAAATGCACGACAGCTGCTGAATGATTAATCCGATAAACAGGCCCGTGTGAAATTGCTCGATAGTGGTCACCGTGGGAAATTTCACCGTGTGAAAATGCACGGAATTCTTTTGATATTCATTTTCAAAAACATGCAAAATTTTCAGAAAAATAATAAACAGAAAATTTATCAGTAAAGGAAAATTTTCCGATTTTTTCTGTTAAGAACTTTTTGAAAAAGTAGATTTTTTTTTTTTTTTTGCATAGTAGAAGGGTGTCGGGAATCACTCTTAACCTGAAATTCTGTGGCTCGTGCTGTTTACGGATCAGCATTGTGGGTGTACTGCAGTTTGCACACTTTACATCGACCATTCTGATTGCCTGACCTTAATCCATATTACACGAGACGAGTACCTAAATGATACCGTGAATTAAGGTCAGGGATTATTTGCAATTGAAGACCTGAATTGAAAAACATCGCAAGTCCACATTTTCGTATTTGCATTTTTTCTATTCGTCGGTATCTTCCAAGGGCTATCCACTTGCATAAATATTACATCCTAATCCCACCACAGAAACCATTTTTAATTCAAAATAATTTCCGCTCAATATGATAACATTCGAAGACTTTGGACTGTTTTTCGTTCCGCCTGAAAAATATACTCCGGTGGACTTGGGATGTTTTTAAATCAAGAGCTTGTTTCCAAACATCACTTCAGTAATTTTTTAAAACGATTTTCGATTTTGTGCTATTTTGTCTTGTTACGTCAAGGTACGTATACATGACTATAATAACGTTCAAAACTAGCATAAATCATGTTGAAATTAAAAGGAAAAAGTCACTTTTTTCCAAAGTCCACCTAAGTCATTAAAAATATTAGTTCCAAACTCCCCATAAGTCACGTCGGCATTCTTTGACTACATTGAACGTAATCTTTGGTTGTTATGTCCTACTGAATCTCTGATTGTTGTTGATTGTTAAACTCCTACTCAGCTGTTTTGAAGAGGAACCTTAGAAACGTCTCTAGCCTCAGAAATGTTTCGACATTTCTCAGTGTAATCTGTGTAAGTCATGAGAAGAAAGTAGACGTAAACAGGCTATTAAATTGTAGATCTCAGTGATGACGATCGAGCATTCCATGAAGAAGGAGTAAGCAGTAAAAGCACAGAAATTGTTGAGGAACTTTTTGAAGAAGATTTTGAAGAACCTTTCGTATAATTAATACTGTTGTAAAAAGTTTCAGGTCATCAAGACCGTTGCAATACTGTTTTAAAAAGCGTCAGGTTTTTGTTCATTATTAAATTGGGTGTGGACATTGTTGTTGACAATAAAATTGTCATTTGCATTTAAAAAAAAAAAAAAAGAGATCACTTATAAAGTCTTAATATAACAGTGTTGAACAACAGCCCGTTCGCTACTCAGTAACTGTATGTGTATATAGCATTATTTTTGCAGTTCAAAAGATGGCGCAAACTCATGTAATATTCAGAAATTCTTTTTGTTGTTATCCAGTTGTTTTTTAAAAGAACTTTTAATACAAATTAACTGAAGATATAAATAAGTTCGCACTGTATTTTTTTTAATATAATGTAATATTTTATTTTATAATTATTCAATTGTGCAAATCAGAAGCCATCGTAATTTGTCGTATACTACTGTATAACCAGGACAGCATGTACCCTGCAGTTAGACCGCAAGGTCGTATATTAACATCAGTGCGAATAGTGGTTTTTGCTTTTACAATAAAGTAAGTACTCCTTCGAACCACGTGGTTTTCAGTGATGAACAATTTCTCTCCAGATTCGTGGAGTTTCACAAGTGACTGCTTCTCTACGAGGAGTGGAACTTGCGGCATTGAACATATCGCAGTGTGGGTATTACCCCCTTATTCCAACACTAACAGTAGACGACCGTATCTCACTTTGAGGTACGAAATCTACATTCCTCTCCGGTTCCCAACCAGTGGGCCACGGAGGTCATATCTCTTCGGAGGTCTCAAACCAGTAGCTCATACTACCTTCCACAACCAGTGGGCCGCGGGCGACCATATCTCTTCGGAGGTCTGGAACAAGTAGCTCAAATTACCTTTCCACAACCAGTGGGCCGAGGGCGACCATATATCTTCGGAGGTCTGGAAATAGCAGCTCACCAACTTGGGTTCACAACCAGTGGGCCGCAGACGACTGTTTCTCTTCGAAAGAAATGAACCAGTAGCTCATATCCCATTCACGACACCTTGTCTCATAGACCCAACTCCCAAGCTTGCCCGCTGTGTTGCTGAGGCGCACCGTTATAGAAAGATATTAAAAAAATTGTATAATGGTTTTCTATAGGTTGTTGTTATAAAGTATTTTTGCAATAAATAATAAATGTTTGTAAATAATAAATTATAAAATTAATAATGCGTTATAAGCATTTTTTATGCAAAAAAAATGCATAAAAATTTATGTTCATCATTGTGCAGTACATTGATTTTGTAAAAGTTTATGACTTAAGTGATTTCTGCAAGAAAATAAAGTTTTGTTACGTTGTTTAGGCCTAAACCCCATTTATTTATTTATTTATTTATTTTACATTTTGGCGTGTTCTTTTGTATAACCATACATAACATATACCGCTGAAATATGTTCCACTAAAGAAGGAGCTATACAATATCAGTTTTTCGTTTCTCCTGTAAAATTACAAAAAATGACTTAAGTGGTGTTTGGAAACAAGCACCTCAATTATTTATTGAGGTGAAAGAAAAATGTGTCATCTTAAAATGCTGAGTTATCTTGCAGAACAATTCAACATAAATAACCTTCATTGTTGCAATACTCGTATCCTTTCTCATAGAGTATATTATAAAGTATCATTAAGGGGAAAGGATTCCTCATAATACAATACTAAATTCTCTGAATGACGTCTAGGTAGCTCTCTCAGATTTCTGTTATATTGAAATTCATAATGCACGCAATTGCTTCCTGATTTTTGTATTTCCAGTTGAGTATTCATGTGGGGACATTTCATCAGAACGAGTGACGTATTTCCGCTCTCCTGATTTTCCTGCACGTTCTTTGGGCACGCTAGCATGTGACTATGATGTTACAATTCAAAGCGATGTTTGCGCAGTCAGGTAAAAAATATTACGTTATTAGTTTTATTACATATTATCTTTTTCATGGCTGTTAAATTGAAAGAATATATTTAAATCAAAATCTTCTTTTTTGTTTGTTATTGAAGCCCTTCCAAAGAGCGAGTCAGTTCCTTTCCTTGGTTACGGAGCACTCTCATCAGGCCAGGGGCTGATATAGGTACAATGGCGCCCTGTGCAAGACCTCGTTTCGGGACACACGCACCCCTCGCCTGTTCTGCAGCAAACCCTTATTTCTGTTCTCACTTTTGTAGAAACGTGTCAGAAATAACAAAGCAGAAGAATACGATTTGAATTAATATATTTAGTCCGTGATTGACACTGTTCTTCATAAGTTGTTTAGAGAAAGAAATCGTTTGTTTTATGCCTTTAGTCCTGTTGGACTTTGTACTGATTTAATAGCATGTAAAAATATGCTGTTTCGTAGTCCTTAAATAAACACACGTTAAGATTTAAGGGTTAAATATGCTTTAGGTTTCCTCCAAAGTGTAAAATATGCAGAAGAAATGTAATGTTTCCATTGAGTGTGGAAGTGTTGAAACTCAAAATATAACAGTTTCGAATTTGAATTTAATTTATGGCCTTTAGGCATCGAAAACTTAGGACGGGTTAAGGGAGGGGAAAGGATTTCGGAAGGTGTCGGCCAGGACCTACGTTGAAGGTGCCTGGTGTGACTGAGGAAAAACCGTGGAAAGCCTTAGTCAGGATGGTCAGCAGCTGAGATCGAACCCACGACCTTCCGAATGCTACACTACGCCAACACTCTACCACGGATCTACAATGGCTCCGTAACAAAGTTTCGAAGCGGAAAGAACGTCGAACTATTTGGCAGCTTCAGCCTTCAGACCAAGAACATATTGTGGCGTGAGTATTAAAGGCGATATACATCGCATATAAGGTTGGTGCATAAGTTCGTGCCATTTTTACAATGATATGTTTTTATTAGTATCCATCCTTCGCACGGGGTGTTGCTTTTTTCGATGGGCATTCTTTCCTCTTATTTAAGTTTACATACAGGCAACCATTTCTCGTCACCTGTAACAAAGTTCCCTATGCTTTGATACGCCCCATCTAAATCCGGCCCTGATCAGGTAAAATGCTAGAATGGTACTTAGGATTATGAGAATATTCTACATATTTCACAGTTAGTTGCGTGTAGTTAAAATGTGGACAAAAGACACTTTTAATTTCGTTAATATTTATAAATCAATATAAAATATATATTTGTGGATAATTTTTCTACTATAAGAAATAGTTTTTTTAAATGTGTGTAAGATATAATATTTCCATCAGTCGTGTGCAAGTTAATGGTTTGTTCTCAGAAAAAAACAAGTGAACTATAATAATGTCCATTACTATGTAATTTGCTGCAAAACAAATCATCATTAAGGTCCCTATAAGATAGGAACCTTAGTCATCACGATAATTATATATCAGTTTTCCATAACAGTTTTTGTTCTCTCTCTCTCTCTCCCTCCCGTTTTCTCTGTGTGTTAAGGGAGAGGATGTTTTTTTTAATCTTTTTATGAGCATAAACTTGAAATATTTTGGAACTACTGATGAAGAGTACAGAATTTCATTAGTTTCATCCTTGTAATCATGCAACGTTGTAACACGTAACAGTAAAGCATGGTTACATAATATGCAGGATATCTGGAAATTACGTACTGGTGTACAGAACTATGGAAGTAGCATTTATAGCTCAACGACTCATTCAAAGTAGAAAAAATATACACCGGAAGTCGTCATCAGTATTGACACGAGTGAGTGACGTGAAGGATTACTCCATAAAGAACAAAGACAAGCAGTCGCTTGGGAGTTTCCGCTTTAGTGTGTTGGTTAGAGCATCGAACAGCTGATCTGAGGGCTTGGTTTCTATTTTCCGGCGCGGTGAGTTTTTAATTCTTTTAAAGTAAAATGACATTTCTTTTATATATATATATATATATATATATATATATATATATATATATATAAGCATTTTCAAATTTTATATAAAGTTCCGGTTAGGTTAGGTTAGAAAAGTCAGGATAGGTGCTTTTTATACGTGATTCACTCTAGTTCACGACAACAATAACAGGTGGTTCTGACGTCGCGAATACTTTCTACATTGAACGAGTCATTATATCTCGTGTTGCTTAGTAGAAAAGCTTTTAAAAATTGTATTAGTTGACGCTGAATATTGTTTCAAAGGAATGCTTCGTTCACATAATTATTTTACTTTTAATTCTCTCCTTTAGAATCGAATATGGTAATGTGGAATTGGCTCGTAAATTGGGAGGTGTGTGCGATATCGATCAAATATATATTCTTAATTCAGTAGATGGACCTACAGCTGGGCAATGTGGACCACTTTCAGGATATACTAGTAAGTATAAAAATAATATATATATATTTTTAAAATATTTCTTTGATTTACTTTTTTTCTGCCTATAAACTGCTCACATTTTAGGAAAACTTAAAGTCTAGAACCAGGTGAACGAAATGGTAGTAGAACGTTTTTAGAAACATTCTACGTAACAAGGAACCTGACAGCCTAGCACTAGACCGAATATCCACCTCGTTTGTCTTAAGCGTACATGTTCCAGGATTCAATTCCAGTAGGAGTACATTTATTAAACAGTAAAGCACGCAAGTTCTCTTGGGCATTAATAACGATTCAAACGAAAGACCCTAATGCCTTGCTTACATTACTAACATCTTGCCATGGTTAACATTAACCAAGATCATTTTAGTAATGTAAACGATAGTTACCGTTAACGCGGGTTTCAAATTTAACTAACGTCAACTTACCACGGTTATCTTGTTACGTTAGTAAGAAATGGCTGTCTAAACGCAAATTGGTCATTAGGCGGGGCTCACTTCGTGAGTTTATTTCTTTTTTTATCGAAATATATAGTATCCTACTGGTGCGTATCACTTTTAAAGTATAAAAGAATGATGGCAGAACTGATCTACAAAATGTGGTGCCGCAATCAATCCATTTGTGTTCATTTTTTCATAATTTAATCATCTCCCGTTTAACAAGAAGATTTTTTACTCTACGGAAACTTCTTCCTGTTTCTTCACAGACAACGGTAGAACAAGTACGATAAGCAAGCCAAGTTCGGTAGTCTGAACGCAAGCTAGTTTTACTCGTAAATCTTACCATCGTAAAAGGTTAGTAATCTAAACAATTCATCAGAGAAAGTATACACTATTGAAAGAAAAAATCGTAAGTATTCTAAGAATCCTATTTTACATTGGATTTTATTTTGCTAATGATTAGGAATTTTTCACTATCTTTTGTATGGTAACTTTAGAGATTCAAATTATTAAGCTTTTCCTTACTCGAGGGTAAAGAGCAAATTGTTTCATATATGTATATTTCATGAAAATATGGGTATGTCAGAGAGGTACGCTAATTACGAGTTTAATACGAGTCAAATTTTCGTGACACTTCATATTATTAGTTTACAAAAGCACTTAATTCAGTTCTCACATAAAAAAGAAAGAAAAAAGAAAAGGAAGAAAGAAATCAAAGTTGGCAGCAATCAAACCACTGTCATTTTGATATATAAAAAGTCCAAATTTTCTTTAATTTCTTACTTAATGGGCCTCTGCGGTTCTTCAGTTTCAAAATCAAAAATGGCGCCAACCCAAAATGACCTTATTTTGAAATATCGTCGGTCTTCCTTTAATTTTATGTCTGGAGGATGCGAAAAGCGCTGGCAGAAGCTCAAAACGCTTTAATTTTTGAAAATAATAAAATTTTAAATGAAACTATGGATGGAAATAGCATATTCATTTTTAAAAATGCACTATATTTTATTATTATTATTATTATTATTATTATTATTATTATTATTATTATTATTATTATTATTAGGAACTAGGCAGACTTAGGTCTATACAAAGCAAGACGGCTCTGTACTGCATGTAATCCTAAAGTTTCAAGACCTCAATATAAGCTATCGCAAATTCCGTACTTCACTTCGTATAAATAAGACAATATAATACAATGAATATCATGACAAGACGAAATAGGGATGGGTGGAACCGGCTCCTGAAGGAAACAAGAACCAGAATCAGAACCGGATTCTCGGTTCCAACATCCGGATCCGGGATCCTATTTGCAAGCTTTGGATTTTCGGTTCCAATGGAATCAGGTACTTGGTTCCGAGCTCTAGATCCGGTTCCAAGATCCGGAACGGGTACCTGGTTCCAAGATCAGGATCCTGGTTCCCGGTTCCAAGATCCTGATCATAGGTTCCAAGACCCAGATCATGTTCCAAGATCCGAATATATGTACCCGGTTCTAAGTTCTGAGTACTGATTGTAATCTCGTCCTTAAACGGATCCGTTAGAATCCAGATAATGGGTTTCCGAATCCCTGTGGCCTGAAGAAAATCAAAAAGAGAGCAATGGAAAAACGTCGAGAAAGAAAACGAGTGGAATGTTGAATACTTTAAAATTTGCTGTGAAAATACATGTATCTTTAATAGACATTTGATTCATGTGCACGCCATTTGTATTGATTTTTATTTATAAGTTTTAAACATTTTGGGCTTATACCAGGATAGAGAAGGGGATCTTGGAAGGAAGTCGGCCTGGTCCTGGTTTGAAGGTAGCACCTGAAATTAGACTGATGTCACTGAGAAATCTCAGTTAGGGTGGCAGAACGCTGGGATTGGTCATAGAACATTCAGAATACGAAGTTAACGACCAACCAACTGAGCTGCTACCATGTGGTAATTGTTAGTAAAGTAGCTGGCAACATTAACAATAGGTTGTTTGTTGTCTTTGAAAAGAAAATCAATTTTTGAATCATCACACTTCCGGCGTAGACTTTATTCGTACGGTGAAATAAATCTGCACAATTATAACTATTTTTTATTGTGATGAAGTTGTAGTTATCTTATGAGGATGTGTTTGCTTTGAACATTGAATTCCTTAGACAACCGCAAGATAGAGCTAATGCAGCTACTAGTAATAAAGAAGTCAACATTAGTCCCATCTGGTGGATTTCCCCCCAAAGATTCCAATTCTCAATGGAAATTGCAAAACCGCGTATCTCAGTTGTTTTAGATGAGAAAACGCATCACGACTATACTGCGCATCGCCTGAAATAGTAATATCATTTGTTTTCTAGTTGAGTTGTGCTGTAAACATTGTGTGAGCAAGAATAAGACATGCATAAAAAACACATTTTTTTAAGATAAATATGTCCTTAATTAACAATAATTATAAGATTTTCTTTTTAAAGAATAAATTATGTTCTGCAAGACTGATTCTGAGTTCTATTTATGTAACGTGGCTTTACGTGGAAACAAATGACAAATATGGGTTATGAAAAATGAATGACCGGTGATGTTTCTTCCCCTCTCCTATAAAATTTGCTTCTCATGAGACACGCGATGCAGCACGATCTTTCTTTCTTTTCTTGAAAAGATGTTGGTAGCAGCTATCCCATTCGGCAACAACTTTAAATGCTGTTGCTTCCGCGAGAGCAAATTTCGTACTGCAACGTTATCTCAGATATAATGAGCAATCTGTAATTACCTAAAATCAACTACCGAAGTTTAATTGTTTGGCTTTTACCTATATAATACTGCTGCAGAATCATCTTGCGACACAGAACTCGATTTCACGAAAATTACGGCTTCTTCTACCAGAGCTGAAACGGGTCATTCGGGTTGCTTAATAGACCGAGTCACCAGGTATGTGTTTCGGACCCGGTCTGGCTCGATTTTGACGCGGAAGGCGAAGCAGAAATATCATTCATTTCTTATTATACACTGTAGTATTTGAACAGTCTCTCTATCTGCAGTGACCGGGAGGGAGAGTGTTACTCCCCAGAGTACAAAAAATGCAACCCCGAAAAGTTCCTAAGGATAATAACTAACAACAAATGGAAATAATCCGCGCAAAGAATAAAAATACCACCGGGAGTGTGCAAATAATACCTTGGAAAAACTATTTTGAAAGAATTGTGTGTTTGAAGTATTAAAATAAAGGTATTAAAATCCTTTAAAACTCTCAAATATAAAATTGCCATACATAGCTCACTTCTCAAGGAATGTAACATTATAATATAGACTGATTCTAACCACAGAAGCAAGACCGGTCACCGAGTGAAGATTTTGCCACCGGGTGAATTGGGTGAAGATTAAAGGTCTGCACGGGTCGGAATTTTTAGCCCAAGCCCGGCCCGGCCTGTGAATTTATAAATATCGTTGTACAGTATATTTACAAAGTTAGGTTCGAAAGGGCCTGAGAAATATCGTTGTATATATTTAAAAATTTACGACCGGAACCCGAAGTGCCGGGACGGGCCAAGGCCCGCGGGCTCGGTTTGAGCCGGTGCAGACCACTAGTGAAGACTCGATCATGGAGTGTGGTGATTTCGGTCAAGACCGGGTCCCGAGTCACTCAGGTCAATCGGGTCACTGGCTCAATTGAGTCATACGGTTCAAGTTTCGGACCGGGTCAATCGAGTCATTCGGGAAAAGTTTCGGACCGGGTCACTTATGTTAGGGTCAGCCCCGTTTCAGCTCTAATCTCTCCATCCAGTTAAGTAGAGTTCAATGCCATTACTTAGTCTGGACTGGAATATGTACTCAAACAGGCCTAATGCAGTTGCAAAGGTGATTTCCCTCCCTCTCTTTCTCTCGACATTTATATATACGGTAGAATTGGTGTTTTACAGAAAGTGGCAGATCCTTTAAAACAAGCTAAACCCTCTTCAGTCTTCCCAACCTCACACTTTCCTTTCAGTCTGAACATACTTTTTATCTTCCTTAATATTGTCGAGGAGTTGGATTCGTCTTCTTCCTCTCTTTCCTTCAGCCATACCTTCAATTTCATCCCGTGGTATAGAATCTCTAATGTCCTAATCAGTTTCTTTCTACTTTATTGTCTCCAGGATTGTTCGTCTCTCGCCTATTCTCTTCAGTGCATCTTCCTATCGCATCTTCTGTATCTAACTTATCTTTTCCATTCTTCTCCGTGTCAAAATTTCAACAGCTTCCAATTTCCTTTCTTTACTCTTCCGTTTAGTCCACCTTTCTGCTAACATATGTATACATCCGCGTAATTTTAGAACGCCATAGAAAGTTAAGAATCCTGGAACTGCTAAGTGTAAGTGAAAGAGCAGACGTCTACTGAGAGTGGGGTTGTAACTGTTTGCGAGGTAAGTTTTCCCTTGGAGATCCCTTATATGGGGGTGATGCTCCCGGTTTCACCCATGAAGGAAGCAAAAAAAGATCTTCATCGATCATCCGTAACTTGGTAGCGTGTTGGCTTCGTATTCGGGAGCTCCTGGGTTCGGTACTAGTCTCCTAAGTTTTTCCAGGGTTTTTCCTCACTCACATGAGCTAACACCGGGATGGTTCCTTCGAAACTAGGTCTTTGTCGACTTTCTTCGCACATTCTGTCATGCTCCTATCCCGGCCTCAGCCATAGTTGCCTAATGCCTATAAATGGAAATAAAATGTAAATGGTCAAGTCACCCAATCCAGAAAAGAAATTTAAAAAATAAGTGAATGAAATATTCATAGAATATGGTTACATCGTTTAACAACAAAATAAGCATGAATAATATCTTGTCCCTTAGAATGTTCAACAACATTTGAGAAGTCTATTCACGTGAGGGGTTAACTCACTCTTGGATCAAAATTGAAAAATGTCTTTGAAAATGTTACTTAACACTTTTTTATATATATATAAATACTGTAGCTAATTGTTTATTCCTTACGCTCCATGATTGGGAGGTTTTCATTAATTTCTATACATTACATTCGCTGTTTTTCTTCATGTTAGATACTTGTGGGTTAGCCCCTTTATGTAACTTGAGCCTTCTTTCTTTTTAGCTGTAATCGCTGTTGAACCTGGCCAGTCCAAACCTCTGAAGCTCGCTCTCCTTATTCAAAATGAAGGATATTACCTTTGGGACATCAAAGTGGTACAGATCCGGTGTTCGGAGCTTAGTAATTTTAAAGGTAACACTTTTATTTCGAGATGATCTTACATCATGCCGAAATATTCTCTCTGAGTAAATTGAAAAGAGTCTTAACAAAGTAAACTATATGTATTTTTCTTCAACGTCACTCTTAATGTATGAAAATCTCTAATATCAAGTACTTCTTTGTGTAATGTTGTACTCCATTTAATAGACTCAAATACAATGCCACTTGAAGAGCCTGTTTCACGAAAGTACTTGTCAATTTCCAGCGGACTGTCTCAACACCGCTAACCTCCCGCCATAGTCTTTATGTGTACTGTCGCCTGAATGCCTAGTTTTGGGTACCAAGAGTTTACTAACAATTGAATATTACCTTGTATAATCACACTCCTTGCACAAAATGATCGAACAATGTCTGAATGAGAACAAGGGCTCGTGGCGGGAGACTAGCGGTCTTGAGACAGTCCTCCAAAAATTCAGAATGATGAGTGAAAACTTGACAAGTAGTGTCGTGAAACAGGCCCCCAGGTGACATAATAGTGATCTGGAATGTAAGAATACGCTATCTACAATTATTTTGTGTATGACTCATGAATTTTTAAAATATTTTGTGCAATTGCCTTAAACAGTGGCGTGGACAGAGGAGGTTACAGGGGGTCGATCCCCTCTCTGAAATTCCTACTTTTTAGCATAAGTTTAATATAAAATTAGTATAAATGGAGGCGTAATTATGTGCAGTTCGTATAAATACAAAGCCTGGAACCCCGAAAGAAACTGGTGGACCCCCTCCCCCCACTTCCGAAACGAAATTCTGAATACGCGTCTGCCCTTAATTAATTACACCAATCAATCAACAGCTTTCGTTCTATATAAAATGCTTACTTTGTGCAGAATTATGCCAAAAATCTTCATAAATCAATAAGGTCCTCTACAATATGTACTTTTGGAGTTTTACTTTGTCCTACACAGTTTATGTTCTGTATAAGCTATTTGCAGGAAAGCGTGTGCAGTACGTACAAGTGCTTTTCTGTAATAACTTTTTAATTTTGCAGTTGGAGAAGATTAAATTAAAAATTGTTGAGTAGTGTAAAGTGTCCCTTGCTTTGAGTGCTAACTCTCGTTGCCTTGCAATCAAGGGATCCTGGGTTTGATCACCGATCGGGACACAAGAGGTACAGATCCCACGTAATACTGTGTGTCCCGTCCTTATGGGATCATCTTCATCTGCTGTAAAACAATGACAAACCACCATCGGCTGACCTTGCCCAGCGACCTGCCTTCGGGCAGAAAACCAATCATCATCGAGTATCGTAAAATTGTTGACTTAACATTCTATGTTTCGACAGGCAACTGTAAAATTGCTACTATTCTCGATAAAAGTAGGTCTAATAATAAGTAATAATGTCATTACCTAGCAAATTTCAATATTACTTAATGAGTGATGTGACCATTATTATGATATAACGTTACATATATTTTTTAAATCTTGTAGCTCCTCCCACGTGTGGTCGTAAGGAGCCTGTTGCAGAGGGCTCTGAACTATTTCCCAATATATTTTATTTCTGGGAAGACGTCCGGTGGCGACGTGCTCAGCAAAGATACAGAAGCGTCTACTGGTGGAGTTTTCCTGAACCAGTTTTCAACACATTCTACTATGGTAAGTTCATTATTTCCTTGATAAGTCAATGACGTTGTCACTACAAAAGACTAAAAGCAACTGAAATCCCCATTGATCTTTATTCCAGCTTCATCACAGTTTAAATTTTGGAACACTCCTTCCAGGACAGCTGAAAATAATTTTGTAGAAATTGAATCTCCTTGCCTTATCCCTTTTCCAACTTTAAATTTTTCACTCTCTTGATGTACCGCTAGTCTAATGACAGATGTGGCGGTCGAGTAAATGTTTCACAGTAACTTGATGTATGCACTTTCGATGTCTTGATGTTCAAGTGATTTAAGTATTGCTGACAAGGAGACCGAATCGAAAGCTTTTTCGAAATCTGTGAACCCCAGACATAGTGGAAGTTAATATTCATTCATCCTTTCCATAACCTCATTCAATGCTTGTATGTGGTCCATTGTGCTAAATCCACGACGAAATCCGGCTTGTTCCCTTTCCTGGTTAAAATCCAAGTCTCGTTCTATACGATTCAAAATAAATTTGGTGAACATTTTGTATAGAACTGACAGTAGACTAACTGGGGTGTCGTTTTCGACGCGTTCTTTGTCCCCTTTCTTGTACAACAATATTATAATAGCATTATTATAACTTGAGGCTATTTATCTCTTCCCCACGTACATTGTGAGAATAATTTAGCAAGTTCCTCTTTCATTTTTTCACCTCCCCATTTAACCATCTCTGCTGTGAGCCCATCTTCTCCCGACGATTTTCCGTTCTTCATCCCTCGAAGTACTTTATCCACTTCTTTCATTACATCTGGAACTTCTACATCATTTCCTTCTGAATCTTCTTTTCCTAGTTCTTCTTCGGAGTAATACAATTCTCTGTAGAAATTTTCAAATATGTTTATAATTTCTTCCTTATTTCGTGTTACGGTCCCGTCTGGTCTCAACTGCAATTATTTGTTTTTGCCACATCTTTGATGACTCGGAACAAATTGACGGAACTTGGTTGGGAAGTTTTGATGCATCCACCGTATAGCCCGGACCTTGCACCGTCTGACTACCATTTGTTTTGGTCTCTGCAAAACTCTCTTGATGGTAAAAAATTGGCCGACCGAAGCACCGCTGAAAATCACTTGGCCAAGTTTTCGACGAAAAACCAAAGAAGTTCTACACCGATGGAATTATGAAGCTACTCGAAAAATGGCAAAAGGTCATAGATAATAATGGTCAATATGGACTTGATTAAAACTGATTTTCAATAAAGAAATTTTTTGTTCAAAAATGTACCAAAAAACCGCGGAGACTTTTTATATGACCCTTTATTTCTAACAAGATTTTCGTTTTATCTTTGTACATCCTCTCTTGTTTTCTTCCTTACGGTTTTATTTACTTTTATGTACTCAAGCCTCTTTATGTAATTTTCTTCTTCGTTCATTTCCCTCCTTTTCTTCAACAAGAGTTTAGTTTCTTCTGAGATTTTGTTCTCTTTTTTCTTCTTTATGCCTGCTATTTCCTTTACCGTCTCTCTAAAATATTTTATTTCTGCTATTCATATCCTCCTTGCAGTCTCGTTATTTCAGCTTTTCCTAGGGGGGGGGGGACATTTACTGAAGCCTACTTATATCATCATCATCATCATATTCAGACGTTTTCTACCCGCTGCTGGATGAAGGCCTCCCTTTTCATTCCACATATCTCGGTCTGCTGCCTTCCTCATCCATGTAGTTCCTGATAAACGCTTGATTTCATCTACCCATCTTGCATTTGGACGTCGTTTTGATCGTTTCTTTTCTCTAGGAATCCAATGTGGTACTTCTGTCGTCCATCTTCCATTTGTTCGTCTAACTATGTGACCGGTCTATCTCCACTTCATCTTATATATATGTATCTGTGTGTGTGTGAGAGAGAGTGTAGGTGTGTGTGTGTGGGGGGGGCGTGTGTGTGTGTGTGTGTGTGTGTGTGTGTGTGTGTGTGTGTGTGTG